>PVLD010002808.1:132468-156616 GCA_004027595.1 Dinomys branickii
GCCAGTGAGGCTCTGGGCTTTGAAGGTTCTTGCAAATCTAAGCACTCACTCCCAAGCAGTTACTTCTGCTCCTCCTGAGTCCTGACTTCAGTCCGTCCCCTCCAGGCCTCTCTGTCCCCTTCAGCCCTGGTGCGGATGTCTGCTTCTCACCAGGATTCTACTAGTGAAGCCATAAAATAGGAGTCTGATCAAAATCTCCCCATAAAAAACAACACCCATTCCTGGGGCCTTCAAAAATACCATGTATGCTAACTTGAAAAACCAAGCTTGAAAATTTTGAGATCAAATATATTCACCGTGTTACTGGAATTACTCTTCCTATGGAAGGGAGAATCCCCGTCACCTCCTTTTCTGTGGGTTGTTGCTTGTGACTAGGGGATGCAGCCATCTCTGCTGCTTTGGGTTTGCTGCTTTGGGTTTGCAGACTGACCCTGCAGGCCTGAGCCGGCCCGAGCTGGCCTGAGCCTTTCCCTGGTGTAGCTCCCCTGACGTTTCCTTGCTGTGTCTGAGTCACAAGCGGCTGTCCACCATCTTCTGCAGGGCAGAAGTGAATGCTGCAGTTGTCTGGTGTGGCGTGATTTGCACTAAAAACAAAGAATGTGTTTGTTTTAAGTCAGGGTTTCAGCATCTGGAACAGACCCTGAATGTAAGAGGCCCCTGCTGGGCCCCAGATGTTTGTTTTCTCTTTAATTTGCCGGAAGCTCTTTCACATATGTGTGGAAAGACATTTCCAGAGCTTAGCCCTGAAGATGGACCCTCACTCACTTGAGCTCCTCACTGTCCGGTGGCACAGCCCTGACATACATAACTGCTTCAGATGCAGCGGGGCTGGGCTGGATGGGCCAGTGTGGTAGTGACAGCTGTCTGGCATTTCAATTACAAATCATACTAATTTACCGCTTTACCTTTCTATTTATTTATTTATTTATTTATTTATTTATGGTCATTTTGAGACGGGTCTTGCTATGTAGTCCAGGCGGGCCTCAAACTTGCAATTACAAATCATACTAATTTACCGCTTTACCTTTCTATTTATTTATTTGTTTGTTTGTTTGTTTATTTATTTATTTATGGTCATTTTGAGACGGGTCTTGCTATGTAGTCCAGGCGGGCCTCAAACTTGCAGTGATCCTCCAGCCTCAGCCTCCCAAGTGCTGGGATTATAGGCATGTGCCTTCTGCAATAATATCAGGCCATATGCTCTAGTATGTGGTGGAATAATTCATATAACCTGTTTTGAATATGCCAACTGGGAAGACCTCTCTCTCCTACCCCTGTCCCTTTCTCCTCTCTTCTCTCTTCTCTCTCTGTCTCATCTCTCTCCTGTCTCTGTCTCTGTCCCTCCTGTTTCTGTCTCACCTCTCTGTCTGTCTGTCTCTCTTTCTCTCAAAAACACTTTTCAAAGCTACGGGAAAAGAAAACACATTAGTAGTTCTTCTTTCTCTAAGTCAGGCTGTGGAGTGCGGGGTCCCCAGTTCATTCTCTGCCTCTGATGGCTGCAGTCAGCACTGGAACAAACGCAGCAGACTCCTGAGCACCCCCGCTTATTATTTGGCAACTCAGCGCACTGCTGGGGGCCTGCCCAAATCCGAGGTGAACCACTTCCCCCTTAGTCAAGGGAAGGAAGCTGGCACTGTGGATCCCTTATTCCTTTTCTGTACTGAAGAAGTCAGGCTGGGCGTGGTAGCTCACATCCGTAATTCCAGCCCTGGGGAGCCTGAGGCAGGAGGATCCCTTTGAGTCTAAGGCCAGTCTGGGCGCCATAATGAATTCAAGGCTAGCTTAAACTACATAGTGAAACCCTGTTTCAAAATTTAAAAAAATACAAAAAGTAAAGGCAGAGTTGGTGCAGCAAGCCTTGGAACAAAGACATACTTCATTTGCAAGATTAGATTTTTTTTTTTTGATCCCAGAAACCTTGGAATTTCTTAATAGCTATTGGTGACAGGCAGCTAAATATGCATTTGTACATAATTTTTAAAATTAGAAGCCCTACTAGTGACATGAATTAGACTTTGACCTGTGTCAAAGTCAGAACCACAGACTTGGGGAAAACTGAGGCGCCACTCCACCCTAAGTGGCCTGTCACCCACACACCCCAGGTGGAGCCTCCCCTGGAAGACAGCGACCTCAGAATCATGATTGGTAATTTTTTCTTGTTTTGCCTCTTTCTTGACCAATCCTTTTAGTTGGTGCACAAAACAAACAAATCATACCTTTTTTTGGAGACAGGATCTCACTTTGTAGCCCAGGCTGGCCTTGAACTCACAGTGACCCTTCTGCCTCAGCCTCCCAAGTGCAGGCTCTCAGATGTGAGCCACCACACCCACCACAAATCGAACATATTAACAGGGCCCCCTGTGATGTTTAAATACATGTTCACATTGTGCGACCTTCCAGTTTGGTTAAACACATTTCCTGAAACACTTTCCTTTTTTGCCATTTATTTCTATTGATTTCTGTGTGTGTGTATAGGGATGCTATTCCTGGCAGGGGCTGGTCTTGCCCAGGATGCGTCCTGTCGCCTGGACCCTCCCTCCCTCTGTACCTCCGCTGGGGTGCAGAGGGCAGTACCCACTCCTGGGAGGCAGGGGTGCACAGTGCGCTCCAGTGTCTGCCCCTCCAGAGCTGGGGCACTGGGGCTTCTGCCCCTTGGCTGACTGTGCCTGAGTCGCCAGCAATCTCCCACCCTCCTCTCTGCCTGCCTCCTGGCTCTGGTGAGCCCCATCCCACACAGTCTGTGTGACATCAGCCAGGGCCAGCTCCACACAGGCGTGATGCCTCTGTCTCCCTGCAGGTCTCACTCCTTCCACTAACACAACACCCTCCTGTCCAGTCCTGTTGTCACCAGCTTAGAGCCCCTCCTCCAGGGCTCACTGGGCCTGCTGTGCTCCTAGATGCACTTTCTGAATCTCTTGGCCAGGAGGTGGCACCGAGGTTGTCTGCACTTCCTGGCTTTTTGGTTTTATAAGAGAGGGTTTTGTTATGTAGCCCATGTTGGCCTCAAACTCATGGTGATCCTCCTGCCTCAGCCTCCTGAGTGCTGGGATGACAGGCATGCACCAACACACCCAGCCAACCTGTGTTTCCTGGCTATTGTGATCAGGGCCACAGTGTACACAGGGCATGGTCTCTACCAGAAACTGCAAAACACACAAGCAAAACCTCGTACTCCTATTTTTGGGTATGTTTTCTTTGCCTTTTTGATCATGATTGAATAAAAGACAGCAGTCCATCTCTGGCCTCCCTAGGAAATGTCCTTAAATGTCCCAGATCACCTTGGCCATCTTCAAAACAGACTTCCCTGAAATGTGTTTCATCAGGGAAAACAAGTTATCGAAATGTCTCTCTGGTCAGCCCCAGAGGCACCATGCTCACCCGGCTCGAATTCAGTGGCCATGACGGTCTCCTGGTGCGTCCAGCATTGTCATATCACCTGCCTCCTGTTGCCGGCGGCCGCAGCTGTCACCTTACCATGTCCTCATGGGGCCCCCTTCCCAGCAAGTGGACTGAAGACCGAGAGGCCACTGAACTCTCCGGGGCCCCGGGCAGCCTCCGAGTCTCCCCTCCCGCTGCCTGGTGAGCAGGGGCGCCTGCCAACTTGTCCCACTGTCCCCGCAGGTCCATCGTGGGGCGCCGGTTCTTCTTTCTCCTGGGAACCCTGTACTTGTACCGCTGCATCACCATGTATGTGACCACACTCCCGGTGCCTGGGACCCACATCCAATGCGCCCCTAAGGTAAGGTGCAGCGCACACAGGATGGGGCAGCAGCCTGCTCCTCGCACCCTCCCTCCTCCGCTAAAATCCAGCTGCTTTCCTCTTAATGTTCAGGTAGGGTGTATTTCTGAAGAAATGTGCATCTTTGTAGATACAAATTTCTTTCCTGCTAACCGAAGATTGCCATTGCTTGACTGTGCTGATTTGGGGTTTTTTGAGGCAGGGTCTTGCTATGAAGTTCAAGTCTTGAACTTGTGGTGGTCCTCCTGCTTCAGCCTCCTGAGTGCTAGGATCACTAGGTGTAGTGCTAGGTGTATGCTACCATGCCCGGCTTTTGACTCTGCTTTTTCACTTTCTTGGTTATTGTTCTGTTCATGTATTCATTCTACAAACACTGAGCTCACATCCCAGTGCTGAGTAATCCAAGCGAAGCCCTCCTGAGCTCCTGCTCCATGAAGGGTGAGGAGTGACGAGCACAGCCAGGGGCTGAGTTGGCCCGGGCAGGAGGAACAGCTGATTGGAGACCCTGGGAAAGCCAGGGATGGGGGCGATTGAGGATGGGAGGAGCCGTGGGATGGCATGAAAGTGCCAGGCCGAGAAAAGAGCTGTGTCACACTGGGTTCAGGAAGATGCAGAAGGCCACGCATGGTGGTGCCTACCTGTCATCTCTGCACTTGGAAGGCTGAGGCAGCAGGATGGCCAAGCTGGGGTACAGGCTGTGTTCAAATCCAGCCAAAAAGCCACTGAATTCCAGATGCATGTGGAAGGTGGGACCCAGGGAAAGTGCTTACAAGTTGGGTGTGAGTTTGAGACAGACAGGTCATCCCGTGGCTTCTAGCCTTTGGACCCCTGGGGCAGCCTTTAGCTGGGAGGTGGCAGGAGCTGGGCCCTGAGCACACCCTGGGCAGGAGCGCAAGTTTCTCCATGGGGAGTCTGTTCATGGTCCCAGTTTTATAAAAGCAGAGGCATGCAGATGGCACACCCAGGGAGAAGGTGGGAGACCAGCCACATGTTTCAGGGCGCCCCAAGCAGATGCCAAGGTGAGAGAGGAACAGAGGTGTCCTGGTCCTGGGAGCTGGCCATCCCCCTCACCAAATGTAGGCGTGGATAAAGCGTGTAATCTCCAGGAGCCATCAAAGCAGACCGTGTCCATAATTAAAACTATGTCCACATTGAGTACAAACAGGGGCTGATTTTTAGTAAAGCTAATTTGAGGCAGGGCGGAGGTGGAAGCATAATAAACCCTGTGGGGCGGTCCTGGGCGTGTCCCGGGAGCAGCGCCCGCAGAGGGAGGCTGCCCTGCGGCTGTGGGTGAATGGCCTTGATTACGAGCAGCAGATGAAACACCGCTCTTCCTGCAGGACATGCAGTTCTCAGAAGCCGCCTCCGCCGGTGTGCAAGGGGGTAACAGCCACAAGCACTCCTGAAGCAGACTTGGAGGCATCCTTGCGGGTTGCCCCCCTGTTGTCACAGGCTGCCCCCTGCGGGGACAGGGTTGGGTTACAGTGAGAGGAAGGGGCGGTGCTGCTCTCGCTCCCAGCCTGCTGGGACCTCTGCTCCCTCAGACCTTGGTGAAGCTGCTGCTGGCAGAAGAGCTCCTGCTTCCGACTGTGCCAGCACCCTTGGGCCGCATCAGTGGAGGGAGAGCAGCATCGTGGATCTGAAGTGAAGAATGACGTGTCCCTTGCCGGAGGGACGTGGTAGCAGGCAGAGTTTGCCTCTTGTTATTTGCATGCAGCGTTGACGGCTCAGGCAGACTTCCTGCCTGAACATTGCCTTGGCCTGTGGCTGATCTGACGAGGCACCTGCCTCAATTTCCACTTGGCACCCAGGCTGTGGCTCATGGCGGCACAGTCTGTCATGTGCCTTCCTAGGTGCTCCTGCAGCAAGCTGTGCAACGCTGCCCGCGGTCCACACACTTGTGAAGCTCATGATGCTTCTTTGAAGTCTCCAGGTCCTCCTCTGACCTCTGATCCTGTTGTGTCATCTTATATGTAGCAACTTGTTCTTTTCAGGTTTTTTTTTTGTTTTGTTTTTGTGTTTGTTTTTTTGTTGTTAGTTTGTTTTAGACAGGGTCTCACTATGTAGTCTAAGCTGGCCTCAAATTCATGGCAGTTCTCCTGCCTCAGCCTCCCGAGTGCTGGGATTACAGACAAGGCATACATTTTGGGCCATTACCTGAAAACCCTACCCTCGCCCATCAATATCCCTTTCTCCCTGTAGCGGCTTCTCCTGGCTTTTGTCCCTTGACCTGGGACCCTGGCCTGGCCTCAGGTCGCAGCACATAGGTTTCAATGGATGTTTTCCTGATCAAAGCTACTGACTTTTAAAGCTGCCAGTCCACTCCTAATCCATCATTTTCAAACCTATGTAAATTATTTAATGATTTGCAGCTTCCCTTTCTAACTGCACGCATTCCCGTTAGACCCAAGTCCAGCTACATGTCCGCCTGGGCTGCTCACTTACTGTGCAGCCCTCGGCAGGGGACACTGGTAGTGTGGCCTGCAGCAGGGTCAAATATTACTTTTCCCACACCCTCGCTTCCCCTGCACAAAGAAAGCAGCTTTGATGGGCTTTTTGGTGCATAGCTGTGGTGAAGTCATTGGTTATTAATATTTCTGAAGGCTTTGCCCAGGGACACACCACCAAAGGTATTATTAGCATTGCAGTGAATAATTTAAAACGTGTCCACAAAAATTGCCATTAGAATGATGAGGATCTACCCTGAGGAACTTCCCCTTGGGTTCCATTTTGCTTTTAAGGTTAAAGGAGTGATGCGGAGGGTCCTGTAAGTCAGCGACCATCCACAGGTCCTGAGATCAGCCCAAGCCATGATCTTAGCAGCTCGTAACTTGTCTTCCGAATCTCCCTGTGTCGTGCAGCTAAATGGGGACTCGCAGGCCAAAATACAGCGGATTCTCCGGCTGATCTCTGGTGGTGGACTGTCTATAACCGGGTCACACATGCTGTGTGGCGACTTCCTCTTCAGCGGCCACACGGTGACGATGACACTGCTCTATTTGTTCATCAAAGAGTGTAAGTCACTGCCCACGCTCAGTGGTGGGTGGGGTCTGGGGCCGGGCAGTCACTGAGCCCTGGTTCTGCTGGGGTGCATGACTGTGAGAGACAGCTTGGCACCCGGGCGTGCTCGCCCATGTGACTTCAGCTCATCATTTGTCATTTGCACACTGGCTGTGGCTCCTCCTTAACCCTGAACACGAGCTGCCTCCCTAGTTGGTTAGTGAATGTCAAGGTGAAGAAGCCATCTTCGCCCTGGAGCTGCGAGGAACATAAGAGCAGGGTTTGGTGCAAAGAAACCCAGTTCCCCTCTGCAGAGGCTCTGAGATGTTTGCCCAGCACTCTAGCCTCACCCTGCCTAACTCGCTTGGCGATCCCTTGTTCTGTCTTGGCCAGGGGCCCCTGCCCAGCTGCCCAGGTGGCAGGGGCCAGGACACTGTGGCAGAGGTGCCTGAGCCTCAGGCCTATTACAGCTTCCCTGGTGCAGCACCTTGTGTCTTCTGGAGCCGTTACTGGTGTCAGGTTGCCCTCGGTCTTAGCTGCCCACAGGTCCCCTCTGTACCCCTGTGAGCTGTGGCCACCAGGCCAGGTCCCTGCGACAGCACCCCTCTTCTCAGAGCGCACATCCATTGGCCACTGCAGGAGCTCAGGCACTCCAGGGCAGAGCACATCCAGCTGCACATACTGTCTCCCATGAGGGGTGTGAGAAGCGGATAGAGAGGCGGGAAGAGGCTGCTTGTCAGCAGAAAGGCAGGGGGACTGAAAACCAGAAAGAAAACACCAGGATGGTTAAGGCCAGTTTTTAAAAATACCTAGGACCAAATGCTGTGAAAATAATACCATCTATGTACACCAGGTGTGATGGCACACGCCTACAATCCCAGCACTCAGGAGGCTGAGGCCAGAGTGTTGCTGTGAGTTTGAGGCCAGCCTGAGCAATATATAGCAAGACCCTAACTCAATAATAATAATTATAATCAAAATAATAATAAGCATAATAATAATAATGGCGGCTAGAGAGCAGCCCTACTTCTGTGCCAGGCATATCTTAGGCCCTTGATGCAGTTGACTTATTTAACCCTTGTGGCCCCCTGTGACAGAGGCAGGACCATCCATACCCTTGTGTCAGCAGAGTGGCTGGGCTGCGTCCCCAGCTCTCGGAGGGTTGAGGGCAGGCTGGAGCACCGGTGCCATGCTGGGCTGTGTCTGCAGTCTGCGGAAAGAGAAGTTGTGCATCTTACAGAATTCCTGGAGGAGGCCACTGACCTAAGCAGGGCATTGTCCTTTCTGGCACCTTAGTAGCCTCAAAACTCAGGATGAATTTTATGCTTGCTGAAGGTCATGACTGATGAAGAGAGGTTCCCGCCCCCACCACACATTTTTGATTGGGCCGTTTTAAGGTGTATAAGTTGGCGTGTAACACAGAGAGTCCTGTTTTGGGTTTTCTAATTTTGGGTGAGAAAATGGCGAATCTGTAACACTTGTTGAGTTTAAATAAACCCAGGCTGAGTTTACAGCGAGTTCTGCACGTGGACAGGGCTTCCCGGTCCGCACTGGGGCCTGAGCAGTCACTGTCTGACTCTGGCAGCATGGTTGCACGGAGGCCTGGGCTGAGCAGGGCGCTGCTATTCCCGCCATGGTCAGCTCGGACTCCATGCCTGTGCTGTCATTATGCAGGAACTGACATTTAGTTGTGAGGCCACATGAAAATATGGGACTGTGACCATTTTGTGGGTTACCTAGAGCTGGCTTCTCACAGTGCTACAAATATCACCAGGGCGTATAAAATTTGCCTGGAGAAACTGGCCTCTCTGTGAATACCAAATGTCTGGTGAGTCGGGAACACTTGTAGGGGTGCCCGGCTGTCATCCCAGCACTTGGGAGGCTGAAGCAGGAGACTGTACGAGTTTGAGGCAGCCTGGGCTACATAGTGTGGTCAAGGCCGGCCTGCACTGCATAGTGAGACCCTGTCTCAAGAAAACAGAGAGAGGGCTGGGGATATAGCTCAGTGGAATAAGCGCTTGCCTGGTGAGTGCAAGGTCCTGAGTTCAATCCCTGGTACCACCAAAAAAACCAAAAAAGAAAAGAAAACACAGAGAGAGGCTGCTTGCCACAGTGCCGCCCTCACCTCCAAATGCACATACAGAAAAGTTGGTTGAAAACCGCGATTGCCTCCTCCCTGGTCCCTTTGTCCCCTTTTCATAGACAGCAGCCTTTTCTTTTGACCTTCGCCGTTTCTCCTGGTGGTGTCATTCATGGGCCGGCCCAGCACTCCTTTGTGCCCCGCCCCCTGAGCAAGCCCCGGCAGTGGCACCCCGCCCCTCCCTGGGCGCCCCACTAACTGTAGCTTTTCTGCCGTCCAGACTCGCCGCGGCGCTTCTGGTGGTATCATGTGATCTGCTGGCTGCTGAGCACTGCCGGGGTCATCTGCATCCTCCTAGCGCACGAGCACTATACTATCGACGTGATCATTGCGTACTACGTCACCACGCGGCTATTCTGGTGGTATCACTCGATGGCCAATGAAAAGGTGAGAGCAGCGGAGTCCCAGGGATTCTCCCCTCCCTCGGGCTGAGGCCCCTTTCCGCGCCGGGGTGCAGGTGGCCTGGTGGGAATTGCCCTGTAGACATCAGCTGTGCGGTTTCACCCAGGCACTCAGACTTCTGCCCCCAGCAAAGCGCATCAGCTACACCGTGCAGGGGCAGAGGTGGCGAGGCACCCGACACTGTGCGGAGACC
Source organism: Dinomys branickii (assembly GCA_004027595.1). Classification (NCBI taxonomy): domain Eukaryota; kingdom Metazoa; phylum Chordata; class Mammalia; order Rodentia; family Dinomyidae; genus Dinomys; species Dinomys branickii. The sequence goes on from PVLD010002808.1 coordinate 141,943, forward strand.
ACAGCACACGCGTGCTAGATCAGACCCGAGGAACCTCCCTTGTCCATGGCAGCCCTGGGTGACAGCGGACAGGATGGAGAAAATTTTGAGTGCCAGATGGCAGTTTCTTTTTAAAATCAGGCAAAATAGGTTTCTTGGGGTTTAGCAGACGGGTGCCTCTTTGGGGGATCAGCACCCAGTGGCCGCCCCTCTTACGTCCAGGTCTCTGCTTCTTACTGTCCCTGAGTGGCCTTTTGGCCTTCTCCTTCTTGTACTCTCAGAGCTTGCTTGGGTGCCACCGGTTCCGGGAAGCCCCCGGCACTCCTCCCCGAACAGACCCGGTGGACCTCTCCTTGCTCCGGCCCTGCTGCGTCCCTGGGGTGGAGTAGGCGGGGCTGTGATGCCCAGCGCCGTCTGGAGCTCTGTGAGCAGTGGCTCTGTCTCTCCCACGTTCTGTGACTCCTTAGCTTGCCCTGCCATTCTGCTTCCTGCCCTGCAGCCTCTCTTTACGCCCTACTTACTGTGTCTGGCCAGACTCTCTGGCCCCGCCACACTGAGCTTCCCACCTTGGCTCTTCAGTGTTGGCCTTCCAGCGCTCCTTCCTGCTCCCCTGCCCTGAGCACGCCTGACCTGGAGACGCCCTGCAACGCCACCCACTATCCTGTGCATCCAGAGCTGCCTTCCTTCTGTACAGGCGGGCAGTGGAGAGCACAGGCGCCTCAGAGAGGGGCAGGAGCTAGGGCTCTGGGGACAGGGTGACCACAGTTACCGCTGTGGCATGGAGTCTGGAGTGATATGTGTGACCACTGAGTTAAGAAAAGCCTGAGGATTGGCATGTGGGGTACCCCCATAGTCCCAGCACTCAGGAGGCTGAGGCAGGAGGATGGCTGTGAGTTCAAGGCCAGCATGGGCTGCACAGTGAGACCTGTCTCAAACAAAACAATACTACAGCAACAACAACAGAAAAGCCTGAGCACAAGTCACCAAAGATGTCTCCTCTCCCTTGTCTCTTCCCCTTCCAGAACCTGAAAGTCTCCTCACAGACGAACTTCTTGTCCCGAGCCTGGTGGTTTCCCATCTTCTATTTTTTTGAGAAGAACGTCCAGGGCTCGCTCCCTTGCGCTTTCTCCTGGCCGCTGTCCTGGCCTCCTGGCTGCTTCGAGTCCTCCTGCAAGAAGTACTCCCGGGTGCAGAAGTCGGGGGAGGACAACGAGAAATCCACCTGAGCCTCGGCCGCGCCCCTGCGAGACCACCGCGCTGTGACCAGAGACAGAGCCGCGTTCCTCTTTGCTCTTGGAGGACTGACTAAGTGAAGAAGCGGACCCCACGCCGCAGGCTCGGTTGGGAAGACAAGGGAGTGTTGATCACCTGTCCCTGTTGGATTCCTCCTGAGAAAGTTGCGTTCACCGTGACAAAACCCTGAAGTGGGCTTTCGCGTTGAGCAGGTTAAAGAGGTGCCAAAGAACACAGTTACCCCCTGCTTCCTCTTTCTCCACTGGAACCCCGTGCTTCAGCATTCTTTCAGGTTGTTGTTTTCCTCCCAGGGCAGAGAGATTTGTTTGTGTTTTGAATAAAAGATCGGGGTCTATGCAGCCACTGGGTAGGTGGACGGGCGCCTAGGGAGAGTAGCTTTAGCCCAGGTCTGGGGGGGGGTTCCCATCCAGGCCTGGGGCTGAATCCAAGTGCACTTTTTTTCTTCCCTGGCACTGGGCAGGGGAAGGTCATGGTAAAGCCACACAGTGGCCTCTGCTGCCACCGCTCAGTGCACTGGGTGTCACTTTGACTCGTTTTGGTTTTTAACTGATCATTTTAAAGAAAAAAAGAGATCCAAAGATATCTGAAAGTATTTGAGCTACCCATGGATTTTACATGTACAGAAAGAGTTCAATTTAAAATCTTTAGGATGTCTGGGCGTGGTGGTGCATGCCTATAACCTCAGCACTCAGGAGGCTGAGACAGGAGGATTGCTGTGAGTTCAAGGCCAGCATGAGCTACATAGTGAGAACCTGTCTCCAAAAATCCCAAAAATAAGTAAATAAACATGGTTCACAGGGAGCCAGAGGCTCTTTCTGTAAAAGGCGTGCTAGCACCTCACATACACCTCAATGCTGCCTGCCTGGCACATTTGCCCCTGGGACCCCGCACAGGGCACAGGCATTTGGACTCCTGTGATACTCACCCCCTCCTTTGGTCCGGGGAAGTGCCCTTGGCTAGAACTTGGAAAGCTGTTGGGTGCATTTCACTGCAAACCACTTCTTCCCGGCTCCACTTTGCGTGGTGACCGAAGCTGGTCAGACGGAGCCTGCAGGTCCAACGTGGTGACTTTCCTGTGTGCTGTCAGTTGGCACGTTGACACAGGAAGGGGCTAACTGTTCCTAAATTTCTTTCAAGTGATACAAAACAAAGATGGCTGTAACACATCCGATCAGATTATACTGTCAGATTTCCTGCGTTGTTTAGTGCTGTTGAATTTTTTGGATAATTCTTGGATTAATCTCTTAACTCCATGAACGCCAATTTGTAAGACGTGGGAGAAGGGGGAAGGTGGCTGCGCTTTTACAGGAGGTAAAATGTCCTTAAATTTATCGCTGTAAATAAACCACTCAGCCTCGGTACAAATCGACCTTTACATTGCTTCAAAAAGGCACAATGCAGACCTGTTCAGAAGGGCCGTTCTCCTTTGGTGCTAAAATTCTGTCTGTGCAGACTAGCTCTTTCTCCACTACAAAGACTCACTAAAGGAAGGGTAGTTGAATTCAAAGGCAGGAAGAAAGACTCTCCCATTGGTTATTTTAAACAAGAATTAAAACTTTCATCTTTTGCACACTTTAAAACCCCAGGATTTCTCCAGTACTCCCAAATAAACCACTAATCCATGTGTATCTAGCCTACCTGGCATGCTTAGGCATAATTCTATATAATTTTCACCTGCGTGTGTTTGTCCGACAGTGACACTTGTGGTAGAACAACATGTTCTTGAACACAGATTTCAAACTACTATTGTCTGAGTGTAAGGAGAATCACTGGACCTCGAAGCCTGGAGCTTGGCCCCTGGGTCTCTTCATTCGGTAGAACAACCTGTTGGACCTAAGGGCTCCTCTGGGTGTCCCCGTAACCCACTTCCTGCCATGGCATGAGGGAACTGCCGAAGCTTTGGAAACCATTGTGTATTGATTATCGGACACCCTTGACACAGGAAGACTTGCACTTTAGATAGCTAATGCAGTCACAGAGAAATAACAGTCTCCTCCCGAAGGATCTCAGAGCTTCTGTGACCCTTACGAGTGACACAGCTCTTTCTTTGTCCTCTATATCCCGTGTCCCAGTGCTCTCTTGAGTAGATGCCGAGCAAAAGAGTAGCTGGATAATAAAAGGGGAAAATGTCGAAGTTTCAAGCAGAAAAAAGAAATTATGAGGCTCATCTCCATGTAGGAAATGAGCAAACTTTTGAGACCTAACCAACCCGCGTGCCACTTCAGCATGGAAAAGCAAGCAATTACAATGTTGCCTTGGAAACAGTACATTTTCATGATGCCTTCTCCTTGCCAATTGTGATGTAGCTGTTACCCTGACTCATGTTTTTTGTGAGCCTGTGCTTTGAGTGGAATCCTTTCCTGTAATTCTGTCCTTGAAGTATCTATGTCATGCAGTGCTTAGGCATTATGCCACATTTTTTCCTGACTTCTTTCCAATGGAAATAAGTGTGCTCAGATTCAATTTTTTTTTAGCTCCTGTATGAGATTTAAAAAGAAAGCATTCTTCTGCCAGTCCCACCTGAACTCAGTGTGAAGTTACCATTTAATTTAGGACATCTTGGAAAATAGACGTTGCTGTCAGAGGGCGCTCAGAACACTCGTTGTTGGTTGGGTTCCTAGCGCCCCCTTGTGGCAGGATGTCATGTGGCTTGGGACACAAATGCTACTTAGTAAAATGTATTTTCCGGTTTTGAAAAGGCATTTGTATTTGCTTCATTTTGTTTATTTCTTTGATTTGTCCATAGTCCTGGGCAAGGACTTATTTTGAAGACATTGTAAACTCTGTAAACCCTTCTCAAAGGAAGATGTTCTTGGATTGTAGTGGGTCGCGATTCTAGTCTTTCATCCATTGGATCACGGAAAGCTCGCCGACCATTTTTACCTCTCTGGATCACAATCATTAATGTCGCCTTTATAACTACCTATGCCTTGCTTACCGGGAATCCCTGTCAGCCGTCTTTCTTTTCTTTAAATTTACATGCTAGAACTCACAGACTTCGTTTTTAAATTGAAAATTCACATCTTACTCCTTCAATATCATGAATATTTCTTTTTTATTTGCCATCGTTTTTGTTTTGTACTGTAAACTAATTACAGATTTGAAGCAGGTCCTAACACACTTCTACAGTGTAAAAAAGTATGAGAAGCAATTTCTTAATGGGTTTACATGTTTAAATGGAGCTGATTATAACTTATATGCCATGTATTGAAGACTTTCTATTCGTATGTATAAAGAGCTGCTGATATTTTTGCTTTTAATGTCATTATGTTGCAATAATTTAACTCCTTTGACTCCCCTGGTAAAAATAGTTCCTTTATTATGAAGTGCTCTTGACTTCAGTATCCAGACACTGAAAAATCATGTCACAGGTACCCAAAGATGAGTTTTTATACAGAGAAACACCTTGAAGTTTGAGTATATTTTATTATTCATTAATCTAACTCTACTGTGTTCTAAGTGAATCATGAATAAGGAGAGTGCTTTATTATCGAGCTATTTAAAATTGTCCTTTAGAAGAAGAGACTGTAAACATAAGCTAATCTAGTTTCCAAGTTGGAATTCACTATTTAATTTACCTCGCCTGCGATGACGAATACCGCAGGATGTGAAGTTAGGTTCCAGTGTATCCACAAGGAAATACCACCTCAAGGCTAAAGGGGTGGCCAATTACTTTCTTTTGGAAACTTACTATACTGTTTCAATGTGTTAAGTGCCTTGTTATAAAAAATTTTAAGTCTAGAATTCATTATTTTCCTGACGTATATTTTTCATTATGATATCTACTATACACCATTGTAATAGTTTTATTAAATGCTTACATTTTAATCAAACATGTAAATTTCAGAAACTCCCTCCCATCAGTTCCTTAATCATTGATCAGTTGTATGGGTTTGTGTTCAGGTTATTTTTGTTAAAGGAAATTATCTTTGTTTAGAAATATCTTGTCCTTGTTTGTGATTTTGTGTCTGCAGAGACATTTCAGGAGGAAATTAGGGGTATAACTATAGTTTATACTTCTGAAATGCTGTCTTACATTTACATTTTAAGTGCCTAATTGTTAAAACTAATTTATGTTTGTATTCAAAAGAAGATGTGTGTACTTCATTTTTAATCTCTTTGGTTTTGCTTAAAAAATGCAAGAGCCTATACTTTTTATTTACCAATAAACCACAGCGACACTAACAGCCTTTTCAAAATCGGCATTACTGTTTCCTTTATTTTAAAAAAAGTGTTCTTAAATTTATTTAGTTTCAGAGTATTTGTTCAAACCACAAGTTATTATCTTCAAGCACTATTATTTTATTTCTCTCTCTCTCTCTATCTACTGAGACAGGGTCTCACTATATAGCCCAGGCTGGCCTTCAATTCAAGACAATTCTGCCTCAGCTTCCTGAGTTCTGGGATCATAGACATGGGGCTGCCACTCCCAAATCGCCAAACATTATTTTTAAAATGAGGTGATAACCTTTAATTCATGGAACTGTAAGTCAACTGGAATGATTATTTTTTCCTACCCTTGTGTTGAAAGTGCAGAGTTATTTGGAAACCATCTAAGATCATTTGTGGGGGAAATTCATTTCCCACACTACAGCTGTGGGGCTGCTATTTTGCAAGGGGGCAAAACCAGCATTCTTGGGGGAAAGCACAGCACCTCCGTCATGCCGTCCTGAAAGCTGCATCTCCTGGCTCCTTGGCAGAGGGACCTGAGGGTGCCGTCCTTTGAGGCTCTTGCGGGCCATGGCTCTGGGGCTGCACAAGTTATTCTGGGCCCAGGGAAAGAAGGTGGTCCAAGGGTGGGGAGTGAGTGGGCGTGCCTCGGTGAAGTGAGTGACTCAGGGTAACGAGGCTCACAGGCTGTCATCTGAGAGCCTTGGATCCACATTGGGGTATCAGGAGACACAGGGCAAAGATATGGTGAGTCTTCCTACCCAGGGTGGGGATGAAAAGCTTGCCTCAGCTGGCCCCAGCCCCAGCCCCGTCTGCCTGGGGACACGTGGACTTGCCTGGCAGTGAACACACTTGGGCTGCTCACGTGGAAACCATTGTGCAGGAACCATCAACCTGTGCTCGCATGCAGGCCCAGCAGGAGGTTTGATTAGCAGGTGGATTCATGGATCACAGCTCCCACCAGCTTCCTCAGGAGGGCAGAGGTTGCTGGGCATCGGCACAAGGGCTCCGCAGGGACTCTCTTCTTAGGCCAAGAGTGAGCGGCAGTTTGACAGTGAAAGATGTGCTTTGAATCGTACAAATCGTGGGCAAGTTTCTGAAGGAATAAAATCCACTTTAAAACCAAAATAAGAGCCGGGCATTGTGTCACACTCCTGGAATCCCAGCACTGGGGAGGCTGAGGCAGGAGACTGACTCTGAATTCAAGGCCAGCCTGAGCGACATAGCAAGACCCTGTCTCAAAACCAACAAAACCCAAAATAAGAATGATTGGTAGGGAAGATTGTTATTTATTCATTCATGCTTTGCGACTTCTACTTTACTGGTGTTGGTTTTAGGGGTGGGATGTGGCCAGGCAGGCCTCATTTTGGGACCCCAGTGAAAGATGAGAGTGTGGTTTCCCTAAAAGACAAGTGTGTCATGAACAGCTGCTGGGATGAGGGGGAGGGCAGATAAATCCCAGCTCCACAAGGTTCCTGGAATTTGGCAGACGGTGGCCCTGTAAGGTGGGACACACCCCCTTCCCCTGACCCCCTGGAGTCCCCACCATTTCTGGGGATGGGCGTGTTACCTCTGTGTCTGCTTTAACTTGCACAGTTCCAGACCTGCAGGGTGTGGAGTTAGCTTCACCTGCTCTAGGCGAGATGTGCTGTAGAGGTGGCCTGAGCTTTGGCAGCCTTTCCCTTTGGTACCTCGTGTCTCCTGAGAGAGGGGACAGGACTCCAGACTTGGTCTCTGAGTACAGGAGGGGCACTGTGCCTTGCCCCACGCCTGCTGAGAGATAGCACCCAGGCCATGGCGGGGGGGGGGGCTCAGCACTGCAGAGCTCATTGGGAACTACTGAGGCACAGCTTCCAGCCCAATCCAGTTGCGTAAGATACAACGCCCTACATTTGCAGCTGCCTGCTCGAGGCAGGGGCAGTGCCCTGGCCTGGGAAGGGAAGGTTGCCTTCCACAGGGCCTGGCTCCGAGCACCTGCTCCGAGATGCATCCCACCTCATCCCTCTGCCAGCCCTCATCACAGGGGCTTGGGACAAGGGGACCCGAAGCCACAGCTCTGACTTCCACCACTGCCAGGCCCGAGTGACCTGGGAGTCCCACTTCCCCCAGCACCCAGGGAAAGGAGGAGCCTGACTTCTTAGCGTGCACATAAAGTCGTAGCTGCTCCTCAGGCCTTGACACTGGTCTCATTTTGTTCTCAAGAAAGACTCAAGAACAGGGGAAGCGGACACAGTAGTGCTCCCCAGCAGAAGTGAGGCTAGAAGGGCGCATTGCACTGCTGTGAGTGGGGGTGCCAGGCACAGGGGCTCACACACACAGAGGCAGGGAGGGCGTGTCATGGCTCACGCGTGTCACGCAGTGCTCGTCTTCACACAGCCCTTCAGAGTATGCAGGGTGGTGGCAGTGACCCCGTTTTCTGAGATGAGAGGGCTCATACGGGTGAGAGCTGGAAGCTGAGTTAGGCAGTTTTCACTCAGCCCGAAGACTGCTTGAAGTGGATGTGTTGCCAAGGAATTTTAATGTCATACATTCCAGCCTTTCCCACATTTTGCTCCATCTCTCTAGAAACTTCCAGAGTAGTGATTTATAGATTCCTCATGGAGAAATGATGTCTTCTAATACAAAGAGGACAGTCTGTTTGCAGGGGATGGTGGGTGCATGCTAGGGAGGCTGAGGCAGGAGGATCATGAGTTTGTGGCCAGCATGGGTAACATAGTGAGACCCCATCTAAAAAAAAATTCATTTAATAAAGTAGTCTGTGGCTTCCCTCGAGCCTACTGTACTGGGCCAGGAAAGAGTGTTGTTTTTGCCCAGACTCAAGGAGTCCAGCCATGAGCACAGTACAGCCATCATGTCTGGGACCATTTGCACTAGTGACACAGTCACTGTTTCACCCTCCACTGATCAGTGAGCTGCTTCTGAAGAACACCAGAGTGTGGGCAGTCCCCACAGCCTGTTGAGGTTCACTTATATCCAAGAGATTCAAACTCTGAGCTGGGCATGGAGGCACATGCCTGTAATCCCTGCGCTTAGAAGCTGAGACAGGAGGGTTGTTCAAGGCTGGTCTGAGTACATAGTGAGCTCAAGGCCAGTGTGGAATACAGAGCAAAACCCTATCTCAAAAAACAACCAACCAAAAAAAGAGAAAGAAAAGATTTAATCTCAAAAGCAGAGCTGGGGATATAGCTAAGCTGCACAGTACCTGCCTAGGAAGCATAACGTCCTGAGTTCAATTCCTGGTCCCCCCCCCCCAAAAAAATTGCAAGCTGAAAAAGCAGAAACAGGTGTTAAAGTTGTCTCTGCTCTGCAAAAGAGGAAACAAAACACCTGCTGCTGGGGCTGTTCCCGTGAAACCACCACCCAGGTGTAGCTCAGCGGTTGACGCCCACTTGGCACACATGAGCTTCTTGGTTCCATCCTGAGCAACACACACAAAAAACATTTGCCAAACTAAAAAAGATAAACAAATATGGAAATGGGCAGCACACTCTAAATCGGTAGGTCAAAGAAGAAATCACAGAGGACGATTGAAAATAACTTTGGGACGAAACACAATGAAAACACAGCATACCAAGCCCGTGAGAGGCAGGGAAAATATCAGGGGTGGAGTTCACAGCATTAACACATGCACTTAAGTAAGATCAGAAGTCAAGGACTTGCTTGTTGTCCGTAGGACTGTTGACCTTCATCTGAAAAAGATCAAACAAAAGCCAAAGCTAGCAGAAGGAAGAAATAATAAAAACCCTGGTAGAGCAGTGATAGATGAAAGGGAAGGTAAAAAAAAAATCCAGAAAGCGATGAAGTTTTGTGTTGGCTCCTTGAAGAGCAACAGAATCAACAAACCTCTAGTCATGTGACTAAGGAACTAATGCTCTAGTTACAAACACCCGAAGTGAAAATGGGTACGTCACACCGAAATGCAGAAATAAAAAAGAAGGCTAGGGTGTAGCTCGGGGGTAACGTACTTGCTGGCACACACAAGTCTGCCCTTTCCAGCCCCAGCTCCTGTAATAGAGAAGAAAATAAACAGAAAGGGTTATAAAGGGAAAATGAACAACTGCACCTGGATAACCTAGAGGAAGTGGACAGTCCCAGAAACAGGACCAAGTAGGTTCATCTCAGGAATGCAGGGTTGGTTTCACATAAGCAAGTCAATAAATGTAATAACACCACATCAACAGAGCCAAAGACAAAAACCACACGATCATCTTAATAGATGCAGAAAAAGCTTTTGACAAAGTTCAGCATTCATTTATGATAGAAAAAACCCTGCAGAAAATTGGAATAGATGGTCTTTACCTCAATCTGATAAGAGACATCTCTGACAAACCAACAGCCAACATCACACTAAGTGGACAAAAATGGAAAGCTTTCACTCTAACATCCAGGAACAAGGCAAGGATGTCCACTATCACCACTCCTATTCAATATAGTTCTGGAAGCATTGGCCAGAGCAATTAGACGAGAGAGAAATAAAAGGAATAATGATGGTAAAGAAAGAAGTCAAATTATCAGTATTCTCAGATGACATGATACTCACACAGAAGACCCCAATAACTCCACCAAAAGACTCTTAGAATTAATAGGCAAATTCAGTAGCACAGCTGGATACAGTCAACACTCAAAAATCAGTAACATTCCTGGACACAAACAGCAAACTCAGTGAGAGAGAAATTAGGGAAAACACATCCTTCATAGTAGCACCCAGAAAAATTAAACACTTAGGAACACATCTGAAAAAAGAAGTAAAAAATCTATATGTTGAAAATTACAGTACTCTTAGGAAGATTATCCAAGAGGATACTAGAAAATGGAAAGATGTCCTTGCCCCTGGATAGAAAGAACCAACAGAGTAAAAATGATCATACTCTCAAAATTGTTATATAGATTTAATGCAATTCCAATCAAAACACCATGAATACACCTCGCAAAAAAATTCCTAAAATTCATTTGGAATCAGAAGAGAGCTTAAATAGCAAAGGCAATCCTGAGCAACAAAGGCAGGGCAGGAGGCATCACAATCCCTGACCTGAAATTATACCACATGATAAAATCATCATGGTACTGGCAAAAAAATCAGACCTGAGGATCAATGGAACAGATGAGAAGATGCAGACACAACCATGTTCCCTGGAAGAAAAATGGCCTCTTTAACAACAAATGGTGCTGGAAACACTGGCTTTCCACATGCCCCAAACTAAAACTAGACCTATGTCTATCACTATGCACTAAACAAGTCAAAATGGATTAAAGATCTAAATATTAAAACAGAAACACTAAATCTAATGGAAGGGACAGTAGGTAGAAATCTTGAAGACATGGGGTAAGCAGAGATTTCATGAACAAAAACCAAACTGCACAGGAAATACTGCAAAGAATAAACAAGTGGGATCTCATCTTATTAAAAAGTTTTTGCACATCAAAAGAAATCACCAATGGAGTGAAAAGAACACCCACAAATTTGAAAAAAATTTTAGCCAACTGTCCCTCAGACAAAGGACTTCTATCTAGAACACATAAGAATTTAAAAAGTCAGGCCCCCAAAATTCAAAGACTCAGTCCAAAAATGAGCATCTGAGATGAATATATACTTCTCAGATGAAGAAATACAAATGGCAAATAAATATATGAAAAAATGTTCAATATCATTGGTCATTTGAAAAATGCAAATTAAAACAACACTGAGATTCCATCTCACCCCTGGAAGAATGGCTGTCATCAAGAAATCAACCAATAACAAATGCTGGAGGGGCTGTGGGGAGAAAGGAACACATCCACTGTTGGTGGGAGTGTAATCTGGTGAAACCACTGTGGAAATCAGTGTGGAGATTCCTCAAAAATCTTAGACTAGAAGTCCCATTCCACCCAGCTATCTTCCTGCTGGATATTTTCCCAGAAGCAATGAAAACAGCATATCACAGTGATATGTGTGCACCCCTGTTTACAGGAGCACAACTGGTCACACCTAAATCTTGGAAACAACCCAAATGCCCATCAACCAAGGAATGAATGAAAATGGTGTGGCATTCTTACACAATTAAGTGCTGCTCAGCCACCAAAGATAAACTCAAGGCTTTCATCGGTAAGTGGGCCATACTCATAAGTAAACTAGACTCACATGTGTAAACATGGTACTGTCTCCCTAGTGTAAGAAACTGAAAGTGTAAATAAGATTCAAAGGTACAATAGATATAGTGAAAGGGAAAGAAACTGCTCAAAAGGAACAACTGGCATGGGGGAAGAGAGAGACGGAAGGGGAAGAAAGGTATGTATATATACACAAGATAACTAAGGTAATTATACTACTAATTTCTATTAGTTCACTGAAAGGAACATTTAGAGCTTATATTGTTTGCTCAGTTTTCCATGCCTGTATCTGATAATCTGAGCAACTACTTTAAATATAATAATATGCAATATAATAATTAAGTTCATATCATCTTGTTTTGAAATTTTGTATTGTTTTTATTTTCTTGTCTCTTTAAAATAAAATAGTCACAGAAACATAAAATTTACCAATACTGAACCACAAGAAATAGAAAATATCTCTACTAAGAGTTTGAATCAAGAATCAAAATCTTCCCCAGAAAGAAAAGCACTGAATGGTGATCTTGTTGGTGAATTCTACTAAATATTTAAAGAATTACTACCAATCTTCAAACTTTTCCAGAAAATTGAAGAGGGGACATTTTCTACCTCATTCCATGGGCCCAGAATTATCCCTGCAGCAATACCAGAGGGAAATGGTGTAAGAAAATTTAAGAATGAAATTCTTTTTGAGTATTAATCCAAAAATAGTCAACAAAATGCTAGCAAACTGAACTCACCATTTACATAAAGGAGTTCATACTACATAGTGGGTTTTCCTGGACTGCAAGGATAGTTCAACTTCTGACAGCAAAATGCTTTAACAGAATGAAGAAGGGAAATGAACCACTCAGTCATTGTGATTGATGTCAGTGTTTACTACAGAAACCAATATAATACAAGATATACAGATGTATAAGAATTTATAGGTTGGCTTACAATGGCCACCCACATACTCAGGTGTGGAAGAGAGCAAAAGGTCTGTCTGTGTGCTGGAGAGCCAAAGGATGCAGTCAAAGGCCTGGAGTTCCATGTAGTGTCCGTTGTGAGTCCACCTCAGGAGGCTGAAGGATGAAGGGTCTGCGCTGGAAGCCAGGAGACAACATCCGAGGTGAAAGTAAAGACTGAAGCTCCTCCGAAGGAACAGAAGCCATCCTTCCATCTTTGTTTCTCTTTTATAGCATTCTGTCCATCATCCTTCCTAGGGTGGGTCTTCCACATCCAGAACTGTGCTAAATCAATTTAGTTGGACGTTATTTACTCAAATTGACACATTCAATCCACCACCAAAATCCATCCCTTGTCAACTTGACAGCCAGACACATTTCTTTAATCCATAGTCTCCAGATACAAAGACAAGTTTATAACTATGCCTAACATGCAGAATAGAAGGCAAGTTTTCTTTGGGTGATGCTTACTCTTAATATTTTATAAATTAAACATTAAAACCATACTTAAGAACCAGTATTAAGTCTATCAACATTATATTACATTGGAATCATATTATGAGAGAACTATTACAACTACAATGCTTGTTTCTGTAGCTGACTGCAGGGTCACAGCTGGCACTTACAACTACCTTTTTCCACTACCCTTTCTACATTCCCTTGGTCTTTAGCAAGCACCTCAGAATGTCTTGGTTCCCCTGGTGAGTGACTTTCATTCCTGAAAGTTCTGGACCATTCATCATTCTGCCTGGATTAGGTTGTTGTAGTTTCCGACTGAGTTTAACAACAGGGCACAGCAATACCAGGTGGTCATCAAAGGGATCTCCCGCACCCCAGGCATATTCTTCCTTTCCTCCATTGTGGAGTGGTAGTCCAATTTCCCCTTGATATTCTGGGTCAATCACCCCTGACAACACTGTGACTCCCTTTTTAGTTTGTTTCCTCAGAGGTGTGAGGAGATGGGGGCGTATTTTATCTTCCAGGGGGAAATCTTAGCTTCCAGTTCAATAGTATCATTGTTGTGCTTCTTGGTACAAGCCTTTCCCCTTCTGGAACTAAGACTTCTAAGCCAGCAGAACATAAGGGCATGGGAACAGGAAGCAGAAATTTTGCTACTGGATCACTGGGGGTAGTGGTGAGTGGTACTGTTCCCACTTCCACCCCTTGATCCCTGGACTCATTATGAGTCCTGGCTGTGGGGACACAGCACTACTGAGAGCTGACCAGACCCTCAGATAGCTGTAGGGGGGACACTCAGCAATAAAGAAAGACAAAAGACAAATTTCAGGGTACAAGGGGGACCAGGAAGAGTTCACCTGCAGCAGACTGGCTTGACTACCTCTGCGGCTTACTCACTTTTATTGGCTACAAGAAGCGCAAGGGGAGGTGTAGCACACATTTCATGGAAGTTACTGTAGAAAGTGGGAGGATAAGGACAAAGTTAAAGAGAAACCAGATTTTCTCTATACCCAGATGCCTGTATTTTGACAGCTGGCCTCAGAAGATGCTCTCTCATCTCAGGAGTGCAGAGTTATCAGCTTTTCCCCCATAGCCTTCCGTATGTACATCTCCCTGTTACTGAAGCAAGGTCACACTGACCTTGGGGATGTGGAGGCTTAAGTCACGTAGTTGGGACCCCCATAATCTATCACATTGGGGCTGGGGATATCGCTCAGTGGAATAAGGGCTTGCCTAGCAAGCGCAGGGTCCTGAGTTCGATCCCCAGTACTGCAAAAAAAAAAAAAAATCTATCACATAGCCTGGTCCCTACCACAGCACCATGTAGCGGATGCTGATTCAAAGCATATAGCCTTTTGAAGAACTTTGCCCCAACCCTGCAAACTTTTCCCACCTAGCTGGCGCTATAACTGTGTCTTCAAAAGACCATTCATCTTTCCATCAATCCAGCCACTTCTGAATGGTGAGGGACAAGGTGAGACCAGGGAATTCCCTGAGCATGAGCTCGTTGCCTCATTTCTTTGGCTGTAAAAATGTGTTCCTTGGTCAGAGGCAATGCTGCATGGCACTCCATGATGGTGGATGAGGCATTCTGTGAGTCTATGGATGATAGTTTTTTTTTTTTATTTTTTTATTTTAGAAACATAAAAGTACAAAAACCTATTGACAAACAGACACCCATTATCATAGAAAATAGTACAATCACAACTAATCTATAGACAAGGTGATATGGTCTCAACAGTTGTTGTTGCTTTATCCATTGATATCTTCGAATTGTA
>PVLD010002809.1:0-156418 GCA_004027595.1 Dinomys branickii
CAATTATTGATTCTTTGAAGTGTTTCCCTTGCAGCTTCATTTTTGTTCATGAACTCTCTGCCTACTCCTATGTCTTCAAGATTTTTACCTACTTTGTCTTCCAGTAGGTTTAGAGTTTCTGTTTTGATGTTGAGGTCTATGATCCATTTTGACCTGAGTTTGGTGCATGGTGATAGACTGGGGTCTATTTTCAGTTTTCAGCAAGAGGCAGGCCAGTTTTTCCAGCACCATTTATTAAACAGGCCTTCTTTTTTCCAGTAGGTTTGGTTGACCCCTTTGTCAAATATTAGGTAGCTGAGTGGGTTTTTCGTTATGGTTGCATCTTCCAGTCTGTTCCATTGATCCTCAGGTCTGTTTTTTAGCCAGTACCAGGTTGATTTTATTATAGTAGCTGCTGCAGGAAATACTCTAGGACAGGTGGATCCTGGCAAGAACACTGGCCTGGGGGAGCCTGAGCCCTGCACTGCCTGACTGTGTGACTGGGGACCTCTGTGCTTCAGCTTGTTCATCTCAGAGTATAAAAGTAGCTGTCATGGTTTAGGGTTGTACTATAGAATTAAAGGGATTGTTCATATAAAGTGCTTTCTGTGGTGTCAGACCAAGATAGTTTATCCTTTGCAAAGAGAGGCTGAACAACCCCAGTGCTAGAATGGAAAATCCAAAATACTCCAAAATCCAAAACAGTTTAAACGCTTACATGATGCCACAGTGGAAAATTCCATACCTTGAAATTTTGTTTCATGCACAAAATTACTTAAAGTAGTGCATAAAATTACCTTCAGGGCATGTATATAAGTTGTGTACACAACCCTGAATGTATTTCTTGTTTAGACTTGTGCCCCATCCCCAAGATATCTCATTATGTATATGAAAATATTCTAAAATTCCAAACGCTGCTGATCCCAAGTATTGCACATGAGGGATATTCAGCCTTTACTATGTGTTGTTGCTATTGGCATTGTTCTGGAATTTAGCAAGTTCTGATTCCCTAAGGAGAAAATATTCCCTGCCAGAGACACCTGTGAAATTCTCCAAGGTGTTTCATCACCTCTGAGTGTCACTGTGTGCCCTGCTCTTAATGCAGCACGTTTTCCTCAGCAGGATGTCATTAGCTCTCATCTGTAAACCCGCTGCTTAGAGCTGAGCTTGGAAAAGGGAATCCCTCTGTCAGAGTCAAGATCTACAAAGCCAGTGAGGCCAAAGGGATCCAGGCCTAGGAGTCTCCATGGCCGTGGACCCAGGTGCTGACCGAGAGAGGCCAATCACCTTTTATTGTCTCTCACCTGTCACATGCAGACTTGACCCACACTCTGCTCCTTAATCTCTGTGAAAGGAGCATTGTCACTTTACCTTTAAAGGCTCTTTTCTGACATGGACGAGTGTCTGCAAAATGGATTTCTTATCTTCCACCTCTCAGAACTGCAGTGTGAGTCCCTGCATTAATGCTAGCAGGTGATGGACACATGAGCCACGGAATGAGAATGATCTGCATAGACTTTCTAGGCATTGATTTTTTGAAAAAGGACTGATCGAGCTAAATCCGGTAGCTGTGCAGGCTGAATGATGGGAGCACTGACCTGGCTCTAAGACTGGCCAAGATAGCACACCTAAGGCTTCTCGTAGTAAATATGCTTTCTGCATCATGGTATACCATATATGGTCAACTGTATCATGACAAGGAGCTAGAAGACTTCAAAACTGTTTGCAGATGAAAAGCCAACCATGTAAAGGCGTGCAGCTGTGTAGAAAAAGGCAAGTGTGGGCCAGAGATGTTCACCCAACAGCTAGTTATTTATTGAGCTCACATTGTTTCTAGTGCCATGGAATGACACACAGAGGGAGACCAGACAATGTCCCTGCCTCTAAATTTTCTAATAAAAAGGCCAATAAAGAGAAAAACAGTTGTCAAGTGTAGGATACGAACAAGAGAGCTATGTTGAAGAGAGTGGCCAGGCATGACCTCTCCGACATTGTGTTAAGGGTCAAAGGGTGACGCGCCTGCAGTCCCAGCACTCGTGAAGACTGAGCAGGAAGGGTGCAAGTTCAAGCACAACCTGTGCAGGACAGCAAGTTAGTGATGTCGTACCTCAAAACAATAAAAAAGGAAAAAAATCGAAGGATAAAAGAGAGCTTGTTTTACAAACAGTGGAAAGAGCCAATGAGCATAAGAGTATTTTAGGTGAAAGGAGTGGTCTTTGCCAGGTTCTGGGTCTTACAAAGACCATTGGCTGGTGAGGCTGAAGAGAAAGGAGAGTGGCTTCAGCCAAATAGGGAGGAGCCAAAGTCTTTAATGTCACAGTGAGGGGTCTGAATTACAATTCAAAGCAGTGGTTCTTCAGTTTGAGCATGAATCAAAATCACTGGGAGGGCTTGTTAGTCCTCGATGTCCAGGTCCTTCCCTGGATTTTCCAGTTTTGGAGGTGGGACCTGAGAATGTGCATCTCTGATAAGTTTCAGTGGTGCTGATACTGCCAGTCCAGACACTAGATTTTGGAAACCACTGTTCTAAGGTGGTGAAAAGCCTGTCTGAAAGACATCTCAGAGAGTTGGCAGGTCTGATACCTGACTTGATGTGGGTGAAAGAGAGAGAAATCAAAGATAATTCCAAAGATTGAAAGGTTATCAGGAAGTAAAACATAGGAAAACTTCCTTAGTCCGGGTTGGAAGATGGAATGGGTGGCCTCCAGGTATTGTCTGTGGGTTTCACTGGGTGTAGAAATTCACAAATCCATATGCCCTTTATGATGGGTAGTAGAGTAGGTATAAATGAAGGGGAGGAAGTGCTTAGAAAAAAAAATACTGTCACCCTGAAGTTCCTCCAGGCCTTCCCAGCCAACTCCTTTCCCCTGCAGACCCAGGGCTGGGATTCCCCTGCTCATGGACAAGCTCATCCTGGCAACAATCTCACTGTACCAGGAGGGGTCTACAGTTAGTCTTGCTACACTTAGTTCAAAGACATGGACCAGATGGGTCAGCTTCGTCTCACCTATTGCTTTTTCTTCCGTCGTATAGTACATTGGACTCTACTTCATGCAAAATGAATTCCCATGACCTGGGGCTCTGACCATGGCAGTGTTGCCTGACCAGAGCTAGTCAATCCCCACTAGAATGGGCTGGGTCTGCCCTGCACTGATCCCAGAACCAGAGTGCTCCACTCACCGCCTGCAACCAGTCCAGGCCTCTGGTTTTAGTTTCTCCACGGCTTCACTTCCTGTATCCCCATCTCCCTGTGCTGCTCAGAGTGCATCCATGATAGGAAGGGAACCTTGCTGGGAAGGAGGACCAGACCAGTGAGTGACATGAAACATGAGTCATGCAAAAGGTGAGAAGCCATGGAAAGGACAGCACAATGGAAGGTAAAGGAAAAAGTTTTGAAAGAGTCAGAAAGGTCCAAATACTTCCAAACTGTTAAAAAGTGTAAAAAAAATTAGATGTAAAAAGAGCAAACAAATTTGTCAACAAGTCATGACTTCACAGAGAACAGCATACAAGTGTGGGTGGCTAGAAGAAAACAGCAATCAGGCCCAGTAATGCACATATAACATTATTAGGTTAAATAGTACACAAGTAATTACTCAGTGATGAAAATTATTAATTGTGTACATGAAGCTCACTCAGTATCCCAGGTACTTCTAGTCCTGCTTGAATAGTGGCATAATTAGCAGATAACTGCACTATTAATTAAACCAATGCTTGCTTAGAGATTGGCTAAAAGGCCAAATGTGTAGGATTCTGAAGACGATCTATGTGTTCCTTTTATCTTTGTGCCCTGAGGAGAGTAGATGGGAGGCTGGAGGTCAAACTGAGCCCACCCACGGACTGAAGTTTACAGGTGCCCTTTTGAAGAGAAACCAAGGCAACTTGAGCACTGCTAAGGTCACAGGTGTTCTTGAGTTCAATCCATGACACACTTATAAACCAGCCTCTAAGGGCCAGGATTTTGTCTTCTCTGCCTCATCCTTCTTTGGCCATATCATCCATTCTTGCTTAACTGGCACCAACCAGATCATCTCATGTGTCTAAGAATAGACACTGACGAAGCTCATAGCTTTTTTTTTTAACAACTGGATTTTCTATAAAGCAGATCCTAAAAAATTCTGTGTAGAACCCCTAGCTCATGAAGTCATGGAGGAGGTAAGAAAGGAAGAAGCTAACCTAACTGGAGTCCAAAAGTTCAGACACAGTGCTACCCAATAGGTCCTTTTGTGATAAGAATCTTCTGTCAAAGGCCAAACTTCTTTGGGGCTACCAATAGTGTCTGAGACTAGTATGAAGAGGAACAGAACTTTGTCTTAATTTAAATTTAAGTAATGACATAAGGATGGTGGCAATGGGCCAAAACCCTGGCTTTTGTTCCTTAGGTACCCAGGACTGGGGTGGCCTGTCAGCCTGCAGGGCCAGAGAGCCTCTTACAGAGATGTGTCGCATTTCATCTTTCCTTCCTCCTATCCAACAAGCACTTCATTCACTCCAAGTGAGTAAAAAGCTGCCTAGAATTACTTACAGGGGTGAAGGATGAACATATTAACAGGCTATAGATAACAAGAAAATCCTTTAAAAATGAATGTGGTGGCTGTGAAATGCTGCCAACTCAATTTGGGCAAAATAATGGAAGACAAGGATGAGCTGTGGCTGACAGGGAGCAATTAAGTTTGGTGATTTTTTTTTTTTTGGCTTTGAATTGTTAATTTCAACAAGAGTTGTTTCTCTCTCTTAAATCTGGACCTTTGCCCTTTGGGGGTCAGGTGCAGAGCCTTCAGTAAGTGAGCTTGTCTCTGTGCGGTGTTAAGTAACCATCTCTCTTGGTTTCTTTTCTCATGATCTCAGCTCTTAATCAGGATTTTCTTTTTCTTCCTATGTTCCTGACAAAGTAGCCATCCACAGAAGTGTTGACAAATGAACACGGGACTCCCATCCCGATGTGAAAGCATCCTTATACTGTATCATGGGCTAATCTCTTTTATAAGGGGTGCCTATGCAGCCATGGCCTGCACCCACATGTGTGCCAAGGAAAGCAGGGCATCTCAGCTGAGAGAATGCATCCGTAGGAGGTCATTTTCCTCCTGCTGAAGACCCAATGACTTTGCCTGGTCAACTCATGGCTAAGCCTCGTATTGGATCATCAATGGTCTGATCAATGCTGAGCCTCGTATTTGTATTTCAATCATCAATGACTCCTTTGTACAGAACCTAGCCCTGGAAAACCTGTTTATAAATACACAGGCATACCAAGGAAGTTCAGGAAAGTGAAGAGGGCTATTGCTAGCAAAAGCAATTGGAGCACAAGGCTGGCCATCAACAGTGGCCAGTGGAATGGCATGGACACTAGAGTCTGTTAAAGGGCTTGACTGGCTGTTGCCGTCTTTTCAGCCCTGTTGTCCATCAGAAGATCTAGACAGCCTGATACTGCTACCTCTCAGAAACTGATCAGCTCTCACTTCAGTTGATCACCCCCCGCCCATTTCCTTGAACTCTTCCCATCTAGACATGTACACTAACTTTTTTGGCACATAAAATCAGATGTAGTTATTTTTGAGGTGGTGTGGTTTAGTTAAGAGTGCTTTGGAGTCCAAACAGTTGAAGCATTGATTCCATTTCAGGTGATAGTTGGCTGTTCCGCTTCAGCAAAGTGGCATAACATCTCTGGCTTGTTTCCTCATCTGTGAAAGTGCGCTAATGTCTCCCTGTAGGATGCTGGTAAGGGTAGTAAATGAGGATCTAAGCATCTCAGAATGGCACATTACGGGTGGTAAGCAGGGCTGCCACTGCACCTCTAGAAGATATGTGTGTAGCTGGGAAATCTAGAGAACAGTTCCCAGCTATCCCCAGGAAAAGTTATGGAAACTTCTGCTGGGAACCTTTCCTTTGGAACTGCCTGTGCTTTGTTGTTTTCTTCATTATGGGTCGGGGAAAACACCATTAATTCATTCACTCATTCGTCTACTCAGCAAATATCACTAGAGCCCACCCCATGCCAGGAGTCACTCTGAGGTACAACAGTGAGCAGAACAGGGTCCTGACCTCGCAACATTTAGTTTAGTGGGAGTCTGGCACAGGCACAGTGAACAAATGGAGATACGTCCAACAGCAATTCAGTGCTAAGTGGAAAGATAAAGTAGTGTTACGGGAGGTGATGCGGGGGACAGGGGAAAATTAGTATTAATGGTTAATGTTTTGGTCTGTATCTAGGTGTCCTCCCAAGGCCACATGCATTCGTGGGCACATGATGCCCATCCGTGGATTATTCTCCTGATGAGATTATAGCTAAATGAGATTTTGGGAGATCAGGCCTAGTTGGAGGAGGTGGTCCCTGGGGGCGTGCCCAGGAAGAATCTATCTCCCTTCCTCCTCCCTGGATTGCTCTCTGCTTCCCGCCATCATCATGGCCCTCAACCACACTTTCCTGCCTTGGAGCCAGCCAGCTGTGAACTGAAACCTGTACAAACTCTGAGCCAGAATAAAGCTCTCCTCCTTTAACTTGGTATCGGGTATGGAGTCTCAGTGATAAGAAAGTAATTGAGGCAGTCAGTGTCTGAGTACACACACACACACACACACACACACACACACACACACGCACACGGGGTAAAGAGTGGGTTGCTTATTTTATGAAGGCGCTGCATGATGATAGAGCATTAAATGAGGGGTACAAAGGCTGCGAAGAGCCTACAGCAGGGGGAGGGAACGAGGAGGTGGGCAATGGTTGGGTGAAACTGGCTGAAGTGGGGAGGAAGAGGAGGAAGAGAAGCACGTAAGTAGGCAGAGAAGCGGCAGGGAAAGGTGGCAGCTGCTGTATGTGGCCGTTGTGAAGAAAGAGTGGGAATGTCTTGGAAAGTTTCCTGTGGCTGGAACACACTCATGGGTCTCCTGGGGAAGCCGGGAAAATATGCACAGGTTGCCGATGCTCTTTGATCTATGACATGTGCAATTAGCCACTGAGTCGGGGCCAGGCTGGACCAAGAAGCCAATATATTTATGTTCTCTTTGTTTTATATAATCCAAACCATATAAACCAGTGTGAAGGAAAAAACCCAGATCCTTTTCTCAGTTCCTTAGATTTCAGTCTCCAAAGTGACTGATATGAGAAGTGAGTTGTATGTCTTTTCTGATATTTCTCTATAAATATACAAACTCACCCATACATAGTGTTCAAAAATAAATGTTGGTTTTCTTGTAGTTTTAAAGGACAGATCTGATGTCATAATTTCTCAGAACCAAACTCCAAAAATGACTACTGGAATATTCTAGTCCCAATACTGCATCTTCAAATTACAGCCATTCTGGAAGGAAGGGGAGGGAGTAAGAGAGGGGGCGGGGGAGAGGAAGGGAGAGGAAGACAGGGAGGGAGAGAGAGACTGAGACTGAGACTGAGACTGAGACTGAGACTGAGACTGACTGACTTCTCTCCGGCCTCCGCTGTCACGTCCTAACATCTTTCAAACCTACCCACCATTGCCTGCAAAGAAATTAAGTTGCTGTCTCCGGCACCATCCTTCTGCCGCTCAGAGAGGCTTCCTTACTCCTGGCCCTATCACTGGAAAGGGGATGGGGATAAGGGCGCAGAAACAATATAATTCATCTTGCAGGCTTCCCTGTGAGGACAGGAGCTGAAAGATGCGTTGCTATGGAAACCAGGTTCTGTTTACTAGCACTTCCTCTACTTGGAGCGTGGTGGGTTAGTCTGTAGGGTGGTAACTCTCTGTCCTGGCGGCGTATTGGAATCTCCTGGGACTGTACAATATGACACTCATCCCTCACCCCTAATGATTATGGTTCCATTAGTTTGGGAGGCATCTTGGCATTCTGGGGTAGTTCTAATATGCCAGTAAAGACTGAGAGTCCCTGCTATTGGACAAGTCTTCTCATTCTCAGTAAATTACTCATTATACTGAGCATCAAGAGTCAGCATAAATGAATGCGGGGTTTGGTTTTATTTTAATGTTGATATTGCATTCAGCTGGGAAGAGCCTGCTCATTTGTCCACCTTTCGAACACAATGTATCTCTAGTCCAGCTCATTTTCTTTCCTTCCCGGATTTGACCTTCTTCCTCGGGGGAAGGAGCTGTGTATGCAGAAGTCAAGAGATCTTGCTGACCCCCATTCCACAAATGCTGCCATGCTAAGCAAGCATTTGTGTGTGTGTGTGTGTGTCAGCTTTGGACATTTGTGGGGTCAAACACCCACTTTTCCAGCTTCCTGGCAGTTGCTCACCTTTGCTTGCTTTCTTGGAGTTCCTTCTGCATGCAGATTTATGATGTAGGGAATGGATGAGGGGCGGCCAGAGCCCAGACTCGCTCACAGGGAAGGAAGAACGAAGTGCGGTCACAGGAGCAGGGGGCATTTCCTGAATATACCGCTGCTGTCAGCCCTAATGGTGCCAATTTAGGAACCTTCAGGGTTTTTGTTGTTTTTGTTTTTTTTGTCTTTTTCTTCATACAGTTGCACCAGACTATCTAGCTAATGAAAACTTTATGCATTTAGGGCAGAGGGTGCCAATCTTCCCTTTGTTCACACTGTGCATCCATCAGCAGCCACAGTGGTAGCACATCTCATGCTTTTGTGGGTTGTAAGCCCAGGGTTAAGAACTGAGAAGCAAGGAATTCCATAAATCTCAAATGGGAGTTGGGGGTGTGCATGAACTGAGACAGGCTTATATCACTGGGTTTGTTTTTCATTTAATAAAGGTGGAATCAATGTGTGAATTCCTGGGACCAAGATAAGTCCTTGATGGCTAGTTTTGGCTGGAAAGTCTCCCTCGTCTCCTGGGCTGATTTACATTCTCCTCCAAGGGAATATGGTTGTGGTATCTGCAGTAGATCATAGCCAATCGCATCTATGTTGCTTTCACTAAATTCCCTATCCTCGTGTTTTTTAAGCACTAATACTTGAGGGCAGCGGATCCCTGGTATCGAGCACAGCACTTCCAGGTACTAAGGGAGTGGATGCATGTGTGGGAACGCAGTGTTGCCAGCATCCACCTTTCTCCCAGCCTGACCACAGGTACTAGATTCACACAGACCTGGCTCTAAATCCTGTTCTTTTCTTCTGGGCTGTTTGACCTTGGGCAAGACACTTCCATGCTTCACCTTGCTAAGTCTGGCCTCTTTCATTTCTATAATGGAGCTAGTGGTAGCCTCCTAATGGGGTACGTACTAAAAATTCTTGAGTGTGGTAATGTGAGCATAGGGCCAGATACTCTTTGTCATGCAATTATTATTATTAGATTCATTTATTATCTGTGTGATATGGGAATTTAAACCATGTGTGTAGACAGACAAATTACGATATGCTGCCAAAACAACTTTAACATCTTAGACTTGATATGAATTCTTGCTTTAAAATAACAGCAAAATCCTTAGAAAGTGGTTTATAAAATGATTGTGCTGGGCAGGATACACTATTAGCTAAATGTGGATTTTGGACGCCAACATACTGACTGTGGTCATCCCATGCAGGGGGTGTTATCTCAGGAAGGTGGGTTCTTTTAATAGAAAGAACCCTGGAAAGGGAATCCATTTGAGTGGGCAACTATTGCAGCAGGCAAGACAACTAAGCAAGAGTTTTTGTAGAAGGGCCAGAGTGTGAAAAGCCCTATAGGTCAGGGGAGCAGTAATGTGTAAGGACAGTCTTCAGGTCACCATTCAGTTGCCATTTCTGAGTGAATCTGAACACTTTTTGCAATGTCTCACATAGAGTGAACATGTGTGAGTCACATTATGGGACCCAATACCTGATGAAGAAAGTTCTCAACTCCCACACTAGTGAGGTAAACTGCACCCCACATGTCCCTTTCTGTTACCCCTGAGCCATTGCAAAACCTGGGTCCTGGGTCACTCCTTTCTTTCCTGTCCTTTGTATCGGGTTACCAAAACCTGACTTGCTGAATATATAGCTAAATGGAACTGCTTAGAATGAGAACTAGTTTTGAAAACTACTACCACCTTTGGACAGCAGCCACTGGAATCTCAGGTCAAGATCCAGAGACATTATGAAAAAGCAAATGCTGGTTGAGAGGCAGTGCTTTATCATGCCTACCCCACTTTGCAGTGCAATGAAGGTCTTCAT
Source organism: Dinomys branickii (assembly GCA_004027595.1). Classification (NCBI taxonomy): domain Eukaryota; kingdom Metazoa; phylum Chordata; class Mammalia; order Rodentia; family Dinomyidae; genus Dinomys; species Dinomys branickii. The sequence continues at coordinate 10,066 of PVLD010002809.1, forward strand.
AGGGAGCAGCGATGCACACTGCAGATGTGGGGAAATCATCTTTCATCGCAGTGTTATTTGGCTTAGAGCTCCAACTGCTACATTATGTCTTAAAACTTGTCAGATTGTGCACAATACACTAACTTTATATGAGAAAAACGGGTTCTCTAAAAATATCAAAAATCAGACATTTTTAGTAGAATGAGACACTATAACTCAAAAGTCCTTCAGATAAATAATAATTAGGAGCGACATTTACTCAGCAGAGCAGGCAGAAAACAATATTCTCTATCAGCTAAATCCTTAAACGGTTACAGTTTTACATCTCTAAACACAACTAATGAAAGGCCAGCCTGACAGCCTTTAGGAGGGTAGCTTATGTTTTTTCTCGGGTAAAGAATATTCTTGTTTCTGAAGTATTTTTGCAAATAAGAACAAGATAGTTCCCCAGGTTGTGGGAGATATGGTACAGAACCACTTGCCTGCCCTTCAGGAGATGCAGAACAAAATCAACAACATTTGCATTTTCACTGTGCACACAGAATTGATCCACAGACGCGCAGAACTTTTTGAGACCTTAGGATGATAAAGCTGCTGTGTGCTCTCTGATGGGGAAGTGAGCATTGATGCTTCTGTCACACAGCAGGGATGAGGATGCAGTAAGCAAGGTGTCCGGGGCAGGGCATGTAAGAAGGGTCCTGCAAGCTCAGGACACCTCCTGGCTCATCCTCATCCTGGCCCTGACCCACACTCTGAGCTTGCCTGGCCAGTTTAGTGGAAGAAACTGAGGCACTAGAAGGTGATATATCAGGGCCCTCACACCTAGTTACTAGCAGATCCAATTGCAAGGGCAAGAAACAGCCAATTACAAGGGGGTCAAGTTGAATAATGGCATTTATTCCATCTTGAACGTGTTTTAGTGGAGAAGGCAGCAGTTACCAGTATATTGTAGTGCTTGTTGGGCTTCTTTTCTTTATGAATTAGTGGATCTTGGGATGTTGGAAGAAACTAGTCTGGGTGTTGATCCATGTAGAACCAAATGTTCTCAGGGTACACAAACCCCCGGGTGTGGGGGACTCACTCCAACCTATATAAATTAGGTGCATCAACACTGCATTGTCCTCATAAATAATATCTGATCAGAGGATAACATTAAGATATGGCAATCCCCACTTTAGTAAATTAGCTAAATTGGCAAAACTCAATTTAAATAGCAATTTTGTCTCCAGCAATAGAATTATAACAGCACCCTTCACTTAATGAGCCAGACACTTAATAATTCAAACATACTTAGAGAAAAATCAAACAAAGTTTTCCATCACAGCCTGATTTCCCACCACCCACCTGCCACTGCTTTGCCACTGCAGTAACTTGACCACTCTGGAGGACAGGCGTGGTGTCTGGGGACAGGAAGATCTTCCCAGGCTCTGGGAAGAGAAATTGGTTAGGTGACTCCCTGACAGACTGAGCCAGCTGCCCTTGTAAATGAAATTTTTATCAGAACGCAGCCATGTTTGCTTATTTACATATATCTATGGCAGAGTGTGAGAACTCAAGCTGGTAAAACTTCCAGGATCCTGGGAACCATGAAGTTTTGAAACATCCAGATATTTATTTATTCAGCTAATACTTCTTATCTGCCAAGAATGCACTGGCTATGGAAGTGATACCTTCGGGACAAAATGGTTGATGAAACCATTCGCAAAACGGTTTCTAGTCTGCTTGAGAAATACAGTGGTACCTCGGTTCACGAATTTAATTCGTTTCATGATTTTGGAAAAGATGGCCAGGTTTGTGTTTGTGTGGGAAAGATGGTCATGGTTGTGTTTATCATCCAAGGAAGAGATTTCAAAGAAAAACAAAATTTTGCCAAACACTTCTGTTTGTGAACAATTTGATTCATAAACCAAGGTACCAGAGTACTTAGAGCAGAGTACCCGGGACAACTGTATCTTAAGCACATCACCTTGCTTTTCCTTTTATGCATAAACATTCCTCCTGAAATTTACATGTCCAAATATTTGTTTGCATATAAAGTTAATATGACCGTCAGAGTTCTTCTAAGGAATTTTCAGAAGACTATCAGAAAGAACAAAAAGGACAGAACCTTCTGTGTGTCAGGCCCTTGATAAGGCGCCTCGTTTAAGTTCATTTATTCTTTGTAGCAAACCCGTGAGGTTGTGACAATCATTTCCCAACTTTCAGTTGGAGGCTCTGAGCATTTAAGTGACCACTTCAAGATTACCAGGCTATTAAGTGGCAGAATGGTTTTGTTTTTTATCCTTGAACTTCTATGCTTCCCATGTCCCTGGAAGTCTCTTGTGGGTCTCAAGCTTCCCATTCCTCTATTGGAGCAGCACCTTATTCCATTGTTTTCTGTGTTAACATTCCACTGATTTCAGAAAGGGGATCCAGTGCTTTAAAAAGAAAATAAGAAGGACGTTGAGGAATTGGTTGGCACTTTATGGAGTGCCACCTCAGTACCAGACTCCAGTTCAGTGGTGCTTAGCTAAGGATGGTTTTGTTTCCCAGAGGATATTTAGCAAAATGTGGAAACACTTTTGTTTTTCACAACTTGAGGATTGCTACAGGCATCTTGTGGGTAGAGGCCATGGTTGCTGCGGACCATAGTACACAGGACAGCCGCCCAACCTCAATGAAGTTACCAACCCGAAGTGCCAGTTAGTGCTACTCCACACTGCCTCAGGTACTCAGAAGTGAGCTACAACAGCGAGCCTGTCCTCGTGGAGAATGGGCCAGTGGAGATGAACCTGTCCCCAGAAGTTCATCACCCACTACGAAGTCTTTCTTCTTAAATCTGGAGAAGGTCTCTGAAGGCAAAACATGTGGTATGAAAAGAAGAGATAGCAAGGGATCACTACTGGGGAGGCTGAGGTCCAAAGGCTGCAGGGGGCAGGTAGACAGAGAGTGTCCAGGCACAGGTACATACAGGTACAAAGGCCCATGGAACTAGGGTGAGCCATTATGGTATTTACTTGGAAACTCCAATGGAGAGTATGAGAGAGAAGATGCAGGATGAGGAAAGCAGGAGTGGACCAGTGGAACTTGGCCCTCTCAGGCATTCTGGATTTTATATTAAGAGCATTAACAGCCAGTAAGGAGTCTTCAACATATCATGCCACGATCCTGTTTAGGTTAAGAAAGATCAGTGGGAAATCTCGTCTGGAAAACAAACTGGAGAGGGCAAGAGTGGTCACAGGAAGGCAGTAGGCATGGAACATCATGAGCTTCCTTTAAGTGGAGGGTTGAGATGGGGACAGGCCCTTCTGGAACACAGCCCCTCTCCTCTGGGTCTTCCTATTTCAGCTTGTGCTTAACAGCAGGGTCGGCGGAGCAGCAAGAACTTTGTCACCCACAAATGTCAAGACACATCCTTTCTCCCATTTAAAAATCAGCACCATTCAAAAATAAAACGCAGCAATATTATTTGGGCTTCACATCTGGCCTGCAGTTGCAAAATAACAATTCCAGTGCCTCTGTTAGTATGCGTGGAGGCAGTCAGACATGAGAAGGATATGGGTCTGTCTATAATTTCTTCTTTTCTTTATTGACCTTTTCCAAGGTGTCAGAAAGCAGATTCTCTCATTAAGATGTTGACACCTGAAAAAGTCAGTAGTATGTCTTATTTATGGCTGCGTATAGATAGAGGATGCAGAAAAGACTTAAAAATCAACCGTCATGGCAAGACGGTTGAAAATATTATTTTCCTCAGTCTATTCTTTCTCCCCGGTGACTCCTGGGTACTGTGAATCATGAAGTGTATCCATGCCTCTCCCATGGTCTAATTAACTTAGAGGGAGACTGAGTAGGAGGGGGAAATATCTAAAAACGCCTCGAAACACTGGTCTGTGGAGCTGGCACAATTCGTTTCTGATTAGCAGCAGTTCATGCACTCGTCCGTGAACCACACAGATGTTCAAGCAGGATGTCTTGAGGTATTGAGAAATTATCATAAATTTGAACTTGTTGGCAAGCATCTATTTCCATATTTTGTAGAAAACTGTAATTTTCCCTCCCATGTTTCCCATCTAGCGAGGAGGAAGAAGTTTGCACAAGATGGTGGCCACTCTGGCTGCATTGATTACACAGAGGGTTTTACGCTGTGAAGGCCATAGACAACAGGCACCAAATGCTTGCCCTCTGTGTGAGGAAGTCCTCCTGGCCTCAGGAAGTAGTTAAACAACCCAGCCAGCCTGCTAGGAGGTGAACTGTCATGATCTTTGTCTGGTGCTCCCCAGCCCCAGCATGTGTTCCACTGCCATCCTAACATGTCTTCTGAGCATACATTTTCAGACACAGCTGAAATACAGACAGAGTAATAATCCCTTCACAATATATAATGAAGTGAGGGCCTGTATGTGGAATATCTGGCAAATCATATATGTACAATAAACTTGACTGTTGAATTCTATAGTCACAAAAAAGGAAAAAAGATAGGAATGTGTCAGGCTGGGCTGGGGAGGCTGGCAGGTCCTTACACACTCCCCGCAGCTTTTCTCTTCTATAAATTTCATGGTAACATTTTGTTTTCCCTATACCCAGACCAGAAATGTCCCTGCTTTCTAGTGTAACCACTTGAAGTTGAATTTCAGCTTTGGAGAATGCTTCAGGAATGTGAATTGGATGGATAGAAGCTAAAATATTCGTTGCTACATTGCCTGATTTCTCTTCTGGAACAGGCAACAGCTGTCTGTCAGGTGGGTCCTGCCCAGAGATCCAGGCCTCCTGCAAAAAAGACAATACCAAGGTGGCCTAACAGCCAAACTCAACACATGGATGCGATTTAGCGGTCTGAATGTTTAAGCATGTGAATTCGTTGCTAAGACTGAAACATAAGTTTTCTTATGAAAAGATAGATTTATGACTCCTCTTGACAAAATGGAAGGTCCCACATTTCTGCGCAAAAGCATCATATTTTGTTGAGGAGTGGTGCTCCTCACAGGATGTGACATGATCTTCTATTACCCGGGCTCAGCTCTGGAAACCTGTTACATGAACCTATCTGCCTGACCCCAGCAAGCACGAAGCTTTGCAGACCCTACAGCCGCAATCTCGAGGTGTGGTCCTGAGATCCACAGCACCGTCAGGGAGGTTGTCAGCCCTCCCCGGCCCTGGTGAATGCAGAGCAGAGCTCGGTAGTCTCATTTTAGCCACCTCCCCTAGGTGACCCCAAAGTTCCTTAAGTTTGAAAATCCCTGCCCTGGGGTAAGAAACAAGTGCTGGCAAATAAGCGGAATAGGTTCTAGCACTAATGTCATCTCTCTTTTTTTTTTTTTTTTGCGGTACCGGGGATCAAACTCAGGACCTTGCACTTGCCAGGCAGGCGCTTATTCCCCTGAGCTATATCCCCAGCCCTCTAACGTCATCTCTACCGCTTAAATCCTATGAAAATTTGGAAAAGTCACGTTACTTTGGAGGGCCTTATTTACCTTCTCTGTAATGTGAGAGAATCAGGCTAATTGCTTTCTAAGGGCCTTCTGGCCTTGGCAGGTATGATTCCATAATTTTTCAGGTCTCTGGGCTCATAATTAGCATGCATGAAGTGTTTACTGTGTGCCAGAACCCCGTAAGCACTTTATCTGGATGCTGTCCTTCCATACCAATGGCGGCAGTGGTTCCCAGGGAAAATTCATTTCACAGAAGAAAAAACTGAGCTGAAGGTAAGTGGGAGGACGGCCCGAGGCCCTTCCTTCAAGGTGACCAAGAGAGCAGGTGAGCCCTTGATTCTCTGATCTGCTTCCCGCAGCCTGCCGAGGTGAGGTGCTGAGAGGTGATGATGGTGGTGTGAACAGCACCTTACAATAAAGCTGATGGGCTCCTTAAGGCAGGCAGAGCTGCGTTGTGCCCAGCAAGGACTGTCAAAAATAGAGCATAGCGGCGGAGCCTGTTCCCTGCCTCAGCTGCAGAGTTCAGGCAAGGACTCTAGAGAGATGCTGAAGGAAGGCAAGAGGTGTGCGTGGACAGAAAGGGAGGAGACAACTAGCCCCAAGTCTTGAGGTCATCCAGGCTTCAAAACTCTCCAAAATTCTCTGGGGTCTCAGCTCCATCCCTTATAAACAGTGTTACCTCAGGACACCAGTTTAGCATCCCCAGCCTTAGTTTCCCTGTCTGCGAAATGGAAACAACAGGACCCAGATCACAATGGCTGAGAAGATGAACTGAGCAAACAGGCTTAGAAAAAATCATCTGGCCAGCAAGTGGCGATTATCCACAGTACAGAGGCCTCACCCTTTCCATACCTTGTGTAATAACAGACGCACCGAGCAGTCAGTCTCTAGGCCTAGGGAGAAGCCGCCTTCCTCCAGCCACTTAGGGCTGCCTGCTGCTCAGGATGCTTCATTTCCCAGATATCTCGTCTCTTCACCCTGTCCCTGCCTCCCCTGTGTTCTATTTTTTTTTTTTCCTTTTAGAAATCCTTCTTGGGGTCTAGCCTCCCACAGAATGGCTTCCAGATGACCCTTACAGATTGAGACCCTGATTACAATTTGAGAGGTTTCTTGGCACGGCCAGAGGAAAGAAAGCATTCACACCTATGGAGACCCTCAGGAAGCACAATGTGGCTCCTCCGTCTTTATCTTTGACATGATCGCTTAACCTCTCCGGGACTGATATCATCTGCATAACTTATTGGTGACAGCTTCCTATAAGGCCTTAGGTGCAGAAAAATCAAGGAGAACAGAACTGAACAAAATTTAACTCTTTGAATGAAAAGTCAGTGGGAATAAATGTAACTGAAATGGTAGTATGTTAATTAAAACTATTACTTTGTGACTACCGCCAGGGAAAGCATTTTCTATGCATTATCTCATTCACCCTTCCAGGTGTTCTTTTTTAGAAAAGTATTATCATGCCCATTTTATAGGCAGGAACAGCGAGTCTCAACAAAGTAAAATAGGTTGCTGAAGTTTCACAGCTGATAACTGGCTGGGCTGTGCCTGTCGGTTGCTACACCCTCTGCACAGGCAGTAAGAAGGAGCAGAGATTTGGGCATGCTCCTCCTACCCGGAAAGCAGGTATTCTTCCAGCTTGCAGAATACTTCTCTCTGCAAGGTCTCCTAGGCTCCAGGTCTCTTCCCTAGCAACCGGCACCTTTGGTTTTTGCTTTATTACTTTGACATGTCTGTGGCCTCAATCCTTTACGCAGTCTGATTTCTCCCTGGTGTTGAGTCCCATAACTTGTCCTTATTTACAAGGGAGTCTTCCCATATGTGGATATGGTTCTTTTCCACAAAACTGAACACCCCTTCTACTGTCAGTTCCAGGAAGCCTCAAAAGTCTGGTCAGACAGGTTGCCACCTCCATGACATCTCCCTTTTCTGTGGCCCTGAACCCATTCCCATAACATCAGCTGAGTGAAGCTCCAAACCTATGTTTACCCATGAGCACCCAGTTCCTTCCCAGAGGCAGTTTCGGGAGCAGTCTCTGTAGGGAAGGAATCATTTAAATCACCTGCCCTTGATGGAGAATGGGATCTATGCTTCTGGTCGTGGAAAGAAGGCTAAGCCTCCATCCTCATAGCTTTGTCCAGAAGGCTGCAATGGGAAGAGAATGTTCCAGCCCTCTCCAACCAACCCAGCCAAAAACATGAGAAGCAGAAGGCCAGGGGAAGGGGAACCTGAGCTCCTCTGAGTGATTGGGGTGATTCATCACAGGAAGCCCCTGCGGGTCTCCTAGGAGCTATCTTCAGGCTTTATCAAGTGTATCACGGGCTGGTTTTCACAGAGAAAAAGGGTGTGAAAGTTCTGGAAATTGCCCTTTACCATAGCTTCTATATTGGACACCAGCTCAGCGAAGCTCCAGAGAAACACCACAGAACACTGGGTGCTCTGATGCAGTCATTCATTAGTTCACTTCTTCGTTCTGCAAATCTGCTAAAGACTCTGCATCAGACACCATTTCAAGGCATGAGACAGGCTGATTTCCGTTCTCCTGGAACTACATTCCAGTGGAACAGAGAGAGATAACAAGTAAAAATGCACAGGAAAAAGAATTTCATGCAATAACAAGCAATTTGGAAGTTACACAGTAGGAATTTATCATAGAGAACGGCTTGGATAGACGAGGGCTACTTGAGATTGGGTTAGCAGCGAAGACCTTTCCAGGGAAAGGGCCCTTAGACTGGACCTGAATATCAAAGCAGAGATAGTTATGGCAAGTTCTGGGGGCACAGTGTTCTAGGAAGATGCCATATCATGGGCAGAGGCCCTGAGGCCAGGGAGGGGTTTGCAGAGGAGCAGTGAGTGCACTCAGTCTGGAGTGAGTTTGTGGTTCTAAATGCCTTGGTTGGAACATTCATTTATCCTCGCTCAATACTAGGAGTCCCTGTTGCCAGTTTGAAAACTAGAGCCCAGAGAGAATACCCAGCCTTCCAGGGTCATGTGTCTAATGAGTGATGGAACCGTGATATGAACTTGAGTAATCTGAAAATGGAACAGCTTCTTTTAACTGGCATGTGATACAGTCACTGTGAACTCACTTGAATATATTAATGAACTGAGCCAAGACTGGGAAGAAGAGTCTTGGAACAGGATAGCACATTTCCCAAGGGAAATAAGGCGGAAGCTGGCATTCACCGACAAGGCCTAGGCTGAGTGCCAGGCATTAGGCTGCTTGCTTGCTTGTACGTTAGCCTCACCCAGCCCCACTCAAAGGTAGGCTTCATTAGCCCCATTTTATAGAAAACGAAAACGCAGGCTCTGAGAGGTGAAGGTCCTGCTCAAGGCCACTCAGCTAATCCAGATTGTCCCCACTGGGCTCAGGTCAGTCCACCTTTTGTGTGTGAGCTTTGCTAACCCTCCCCATTGAACCACTTCCTTCTTATTTCATTACTGTTTTTTATTCTCCTTCTCTAAAAGTGAAGGTAGATATCCCCAGCAGTGATGAGAACCCTAGCAATAAGTATATTTGCTGGAGCGGTAAGGGAATGGCTGGCTGTCAGTATGCACGCATTGTTCTTCAGATTGCTTGTTATCTAGACAGGAGGAGCAGGGCAGGATCCCTCACTGTTACGGTGCCTGCTGGGTGAGCATGAGCACACAGGCATTTCATAAATAAAAAATAAATGCCACCCTGCACAGCACAGTGCATTCTGCAACGCTTTACCCAGGGGCCTTTGCAATTGCCAGAAGCAGGGTCAGGAGCTACCATTCCTACTCCATTCCCCCCGGGGCTGACACCCCACCACCACCTTAAGGAAGATGCAGAAAGTGCTTCTTGTGTCTCACCAAGAGAGGAACCAAGCCATCGCTTGGCACAGACCTTCTTTACTTCCTGCTTTAAATTCTAAGTGCAGAAACTCCATCTGACAGCTTGTTTTATGTATTCACTTAAATGATCTTTTGTCTCTTCTGGCCTAGGCTCTGGGGACACCGGGAGGGAAAAGTACAGATACTGGTCCTGCTCTCACAGAGTTTGCACTTTTGTGGAGGGATTCAAACTTTTTTTATTTTTAAAGAGATCAGTAACTAAACATGTAAATTAATTTCTTTTTTTTTTTGGCGGTACTGGGGATCGAACTCAGGACCCTGCGCTTGCTAGGCAGGCGCTTATTCCACTGAGCTATATCCCCAGCCCCATGTAAATTAATTTCAGATGGCGATAAATGTTACATATGGGATATATACTGCACATCTACTCGCATACATTTGTGTAATCTTTCTAAACCTCTCATTTCCTGTCCCCCTTTCTTCTTCACCTTAGTACCTTCTTTCTATAGATTACTTTTTGAGCCTCGCAGGGCCAACCCTTCAGGATGGGTTTTCTGCTCCCATTTTTGTCCTATCAGTAGCTCCTGGGGACCACCATCACCTGGTTATTCCTCCATGGCTCCTCAGTATTGAGCATACTGTTCAGGAGAAAGCACACACTATGAGCACTTGTTAAATCACCAAGTTAAAAGAATGCCCACACACTCTTCCATATGCATCCAGTTTCCTAGGTGCTACAGAAGCCACTGTGTGCCCTCCCTACATTAGAACCGCCGTGGTGGTTAATATGCAGTATCACTATTAGATGAAAAGCAGAGCATGCACATTAAAGCATAGAGTCATCTCTCTGTATCCATGGGGCATTGGTCTCAGAACCTCCATGGATACCAAGCTCTGAGGCTGTTCCAGTCCTTTCCATAACATGGCATAGTACCTGTACATAACCTGTGCACATCCTCCAACACACTTTCAGTCATCTCCAGATTACTTACATTACTTATTGTAATGCAAATTCCATATGATTGCTGCTGTATTTTTAAAGGCATAATGATGAGGGAAGTACCTTGTAAATGTTCAGTACAGGCACAGTTTATTTTTCCGACATTTTCGATGTCTCTGCAGTTGATTGAATCTGGAGGTACCAATCCCACAGGCAGAGAGGGCTGACTGCATAGCTCTGTACCCTGGTTTTGTTGGTATCTCTGTGCATGTCAGCAAACATGTCCAGGCTATACCATTCACGGACTAACTCCTAGACTACTAATTCAACTTCAGAAACACTGTCTGTATACAAAACGTGATAAGACTCAGCCTCCAGTTTTATACTTCCCAGGAGGGAGACTGTGATAACGCAAACTCCACAATGAGCAGGACAGTGACCAGAGGTGCCTAGGTAGAGGTGGGGGGACACAGGAGGACAGAAGACATGCCGTGTGCCATTCAGCTGTGGAAAGGGAGACTTCTCAGAGTATTTCTCGGAGATTAAAACCCATAGCCCAGTTTGTTTGAAGGAAAGGAAAATGAGTCAAGGAGAAGTAAGATAGAATATGGAAAGGCAGCTGGAGCCTGGAACTCCAGACTGAATTCAGACCCAATTTGCAGGCATCGGTTAGTGGAGGTGGGGAGCGCAGCGGCTTTTTAATGATGGGGGGGGAATGTGGCACAGAATGCTGTGATCAGGTTAGAATCTGATTTCTTTGGGCCATGGCTCACAGAGCAAATAACATGTTCAATGTGATCTTTAAAATAAATTACAGAGATCAAAAGGGAACAGAGTAGGAGAGTTTCTGAGTGAACACAGAGGTGGAACATTTCAGAGTTCATTTAATTAAAGAAGCCGATGCAGAAGGCCATCACCCTGTCATTTGAAACTTGTTGATAGAAGAGCCGGAGGTCTCATTTTTGAAGTAGGGAATGCAAATAGACTCTAACACATACATATGTTCATACCAGTCAGCAAGTCTCCTTTCTGGATTTGCTTTCATAGTGAATCCTGGTTTAGATTATCCTGTGGCACAGTTCATATTTACAAGGGGAAATAAAAGTCACAACGAGGGAGAAGGACAGCTCTGTGTCTCAGGATCACTGATGCTTACACCAAGTGACACTGTGGTCTCTGCTCTGGCAAAGCTCTCAGTAGACAGCAGTGGCCCTTCTCATCCCCCTCTGTGCTGGGATCATGAAATGAGGCAGGAACCCTCATGGGCAATGTTTAAAAGCTTGAATGCTGGAGCCAGACTGTCTGGGTTTGATGCTCAGTTCTGCTATATACTAGCTCCATGCCCTTGGGGAACTTATTAACCTTTCCGGGCCTCAGTTTCCCTGTAACAAAATTAGAAAAGCTTCCTCAGAGGGCTGTTTGAGGATTCAGGGCACTGATGTATGCAAAGGGCTAAGACACTGTCTAGTGTGTACTAAGAGCTTAATAAATACTAATATTATCTCAGCCTAACAGTCAAGCTTTGCAAAGACAAATCTGGGCAAACAGGATGAAGATCATTTTGTGGCTGGAACCAGAGACTTAAGACTTGGGGCCCTGACTCGTAGCAAAGGAGTGTTTCTTTGTGGATCATGTCACTTTCTATTTTGGTTTCTGTTCATGCATTTGGATTCTGTTGTGGACCTTCCTTGTGACAGGAGGCCTCGGGTGTGCTATTTTCACCAATGAAATATTTTGTCTAGTGTTGTTTTTCTGGGGATTTGGTCATTCCTTATAATAGCTACATCCTGCCACAGCATTATTCGGTCTCCTAAGATTGGCTGGACTACCATGACCAGACTCTATCCCTAGGTCTAGACTAACCACATGCATAAGCAGATTCCTTATAGGATTTGGACCACTGGGGCCTGCTTCACACATAGGCCAAATCTGCTGGGCTGCAGGAGCGAGCAAGCCCTTGCAGGCGCTGAGGCAAATGTAGCCCTGCAGTATTTTGATTGACCTACCTGGTGTTGCCCCAATGCAACTTACAGAGTTAATTTTGAATTAGATGGGTATAGATACTATTTAGGAGGCTTCACTTTAATTTCCACCTGCTCAGGAGTTACACTTTCTGACATCCCCAGGACTGCATTCCTGTGCCGCTGTGTCTGGCAGAGGCTGAGGGGAGCTGCTTGTTTCTGAGTGACATGATTCCTTCTCAGCTTCCCTGCTGCTCTAGTTGTTATACTACATCTATGCTTACAGTGTGGTTGTAGCCAGAATCATGGGATGAATTTGGTGAACAGAATCATGGGAAGAATTAAGTTCGTGAACTGAGATACTGCTGTACTACTCTGGCAAGGCAGAGGAGACGGGAGCATTTTGTATCCTCCCTGTTCTACTTAGGGTCTGTCTCAGTGATCCTTTCAGCCGCCTTTCTTTGGTTTTCTTGCTTGTCTCTTAGACATCTCTCCTGCATATCCTTCCAAGGATGTTGGCTCCAGTGGAGGGGCTCTTAATGCTCCAGGTAACAGGTGATAGAGTCACAACTTAAACTGAGATTTTTGGATATAAATCCAGAGCCCTTGGCCTTCTCCAATGAGTCTTTGGAATTTTCTCATCTACAGAGCCTGCTATATGTCACCTGCCCAATTCTAATGATTTAAAGACGGGTTTGGCTGCAACACCTGCCTCTGTCTCACCAATGAGTCTAGCCCCTCCACTTGTTCAATAAGTAGTTCTCACTAGAGATTAAGTGGTTGGATGTTGAAAATAGCATTATCATGGGTGTTTAGAGTTTATTGTTAATAATATGATTTTGAGCTCCTAGTTTATACACATGCACATATGTATGTATACATCAAACATTCTGCTCAATATTTTAACTTACATTAGTTTGTATAAGCCTCTTCCACACCTTACAGATAACAGTACCAGCAGTACCATTGCTACTATGCAAGTGCTAGGACTGTATATGAAGTAGGTGTAATTGTTATCATCATCTTAAGGATGAAACTTGAGAAATCGAAAAGGGTAAGTAAATTGCTCAAGATCATACAGCCAAGATGTAGGTGCCAGAACCATGGGCCTGATCTGTCAGCTTTCACCACCTCCTCTCTTAGGCTGGCTCTATGCTATCCTGGCCATCTCTCAGCCAGGAAGTCACTCCTTTTATTCAGATGCCATTGTAGGGTGCCTATTGTTAAGCACTTCTATCCTGGAAAAACTGAAAGAGAGAACATTGTCCTTTAAGTTACCAAACCCCAAGGGGTCTCCTACTATTTCAGAGAGTGAGAAGCTTTTCTTTGCCCATGAACTGCAGGTATGAAAACAGAAGGAGGCTGGTGGGGAGGGAAGTCATCTGAGGACTAAAAATCTCTCATCTTTGCAAATAAGAATTCACTGCCACAGAGTTTGCCTGCGTGCAGCTCTGGGAGAAGACACTGTTATTATCCTACCGATTGAATCATATAACCGTGTGCTAAGTGCCTACTGTACTGGGCTCCACCAGCCCTGGACTTGCAACATTCAATGTAGCAGAGTTTTCAAGCAACTCAGTCTATTGGCTAGTTCTCTTTTCTGGATAGCCTTAATTATGGCTCATGTTTAAGCAAAGAACAAACAGAGAAACCACACTCATCTTCTGTAAGAGCCTTGATTTTCTTCATACTCCCCACAAGTGGGATCAGGGCCAGCTAAGCCCCAAAGCTTCCTAGGCTCAGAATGTGGTACCCCATTTTATTCCATCACTTCAATAGACAGAACTGATGCACTAGCCAGAGAGAAGATGCTGAGGGGCGTGAGTTGGGTAAAATGAACAAGAAGCACTCTGCCTACTTTTCCTGATCTCACAGACACTGGCAGTCTAGTCAGCGTTGCCCTCGGAATTGTGACAGCTCAGGAAGGACATTGTCATTTCCCAAAGCTGACTTTGATGCCTGTCAATCCTTGATTTAGAGTTGCCCCAAGGAGAGAGTGAAGCCACCAGAATAAATGAAGGAGTGGATTGATGGGTAAATACCTAGGCAGAAAGTACATACACGTGAACGTGCCGGGGGACTGCATGCCGGACTGCCCACAGTGGAACACGGGCGGAGAACAGTAGGTTGATGGTGGGAAAAGAAGAGCTTCACTTTTTTGTTCCATACACTTCTTGTTTACTGAATTATTTAAACAGTATGTATATATTCCTAGTTAAAAGACAGTTTGGGCTTTGGAACAAGACCAGAGTATGCATTCTGGCTTCCACTACTTCTGAAAGCTATCTGCCTATTGGCCAATTATTTCTCATTTCTAACCCTTCCATTCCTTTGTTTATAAAATGGAGGTTGTTCAGAGAATTCAATGAGCGTAAGTATCATAGAAAACGCTGATGGTGCTGCTAACGGCTATCAGCTCTTTACTACTGTTATTTGCATGATTAGTTGTACACAGGTGAGGCTCAGAATCAGCAAGAGGTGACTTCCGTAGCAGAATAAAACCGTAGAGGAGGCGGCGGGTGGCAGGTCCCGTCAAGGGGTGGATTCTATTTAATGCAGTGTAAATTGCACTTCTAATTTGTGAGTTGCACATCTGTTCCTTCTCAGCCAACCTATACTTGTTTTCTTCTTGGAAATACCTAGGGATGGCAGGCATTTTACATGGCAAAGTCACAGAGAACATGAACCCTGGAGCCTTTGATGTCCCATGCTAACGGTGTGACTGACTAACACATATCCTTATAAAGCTTGCTTCCTTAGGGGTCAGTTTTCTTGCCTATAAAATGGGACTAGTGTAGTGGTCCTTCAGCATCCTAGGAGATTTGTCCTAGAGTCACTGCTGAATACCAGAATCTGAGGATGCTCAATTCCCTTATATAAAACGCTGTGATATTTGCATATATCCTACATATGGTCTCCCATATGTTTTAAATTATTTCTAGATTATGAGATATGATATAAATGCTACGTAAATGTTTGTTATACTATATTGTTTAGGGGGAAATGACAGGAAAAATCTGCACATGATCATACAGAAATAATTTATGTTTTTCTGAATATTGTCCATCTATGGTTGGTTGATCTGCAGATATGGACTCATACACTTTATTTATTTTTTTTCTTTTTTTTTCTTGCGGTACTGGCGATCGAACTCAGGACCCTGCGCTTGCTAGGCAAGTGCTTATTCCACTGAGCTATATCCCCAGCCTGATCTGCAGATATAGAACCCACTAGTACAATACAACAACTGTAACTGTATATAAGTTAAAGACTGTTTCAAGAATTAAACAAGATAATCCAAACAAAAGGTCTAGAAGGGAGCCCAGCATAGAATAATTGTTTAATAGATATTAGTTCTTGGTATTCTGTATTCTGGTCTTTCAAAGACCCTGCACACTCTTCCTTTTGGAGACTTCACCCTATATCTTATTGAGTATATTGAAAGTTGTCCACATTCCACATTAACATTTCTTGCTGTTATATATTTTGAAAAGATTTATATAGTTTGGCTTTTGAGAGCATTTGGCTGTGAGCAGCTCATGGCTACGAGCCCTCAGCAATCATCAGACATATTTGAAAATCCTTTCAAAGTGAGCCATTCTAAGGAACAAATTGTTTTCAAATGAAATGAAATTTTTATGGATATCAAATTTAACAATTAATGATGTTTATATAACATTCCATTATGTAGACATTTAATTAAACATTTATTCATTTTGATTTTGCAGTTTTATCTTTTTATATTTTGAAGTAAAAATAAAAAAAAAATATTTAAGACCTCAGGCAATAAATGTAGGCATTCAACCAGGGGACAGACCCTCTGCCCCAGGGCCGCCCTCCCCAGAGCTGTGACTCAGAAAAGCCAGGCACAGATTGCATATAGAAGGACCCCAAAGCTCATCCATGAATGAAATAGAATGGAAATGTTCTTTGATTTTATAAGTGGGGAAACTGAGCTTCAAGGAGGAAATGCCTTGTGCAGCAGGTCTTTGATTCCCCGAGTGGAGAGTCCTAGGCCCTCCCAAAGACAAGGGGAGTAGTTCATACGACTGGTTAAGCCAATTCTGAGAAGGCATAGGCAGGTCCACCTGGGTTGCTGATAGGAGCAATCCAATCACAGAATCAATAGTAACTTGAACTGCCAGCCAGGGTGGTACAGTATCTCTAAAATATGGGCAGGTATTTTCACAGCTCTTAAAACTTAGCAGGGGCATTAGAAATCAGTCACTGACAGTGATTCTTGTGACTTAGCATGCTTCCAAGAGGAGGGCTCTGATGAGCAGAAGAACAGTTCCAGGACTTTACCTGCCAAGAGCAAACCTGGGCAGAGCTAAGCACCTTGGTGCGGTCCTAGGCAAGGCAGCCGGAGAAGCTTGCAGAGGCCTACAATGATAGAAGGCTCTGGAGAGGCACAGCTGTTCCTGGAGGGTGATGGGAATGCCAGGCTTCTGCTGTCCAGTTAGGCTCCAAGAGGGCCTGAAGGGGCCAAAGGTTGTGCTTTCCAGGACCAGTGGGTGCAGATGGTCATCCTGGCAGTGCCAAGGCATGTTGGAGAGTGAAGGGTTGGCTTTTCTTTCAATAGGAAGGGTCCAAGCTCAAAACCTTGCAAAGCACCTACTGTGTAGAGAGCATATTCCATAAATGTTTGAGGGTGAGGTGGAGGGAGAAAGGGAATCTGGACAGATGGTGCTATCAGCTGTGAGCATCCCCCATCTCCACAGTTTGTGCTTCCATCTTACGTCTTTATGTATTTGAATTGGATGGAATGATTTTGTTTCTTGGTCACTAGGACCCCAAGGCACAATTTGGCCTATCTGGCCCTTTCTTTACTCCCAGTCATTCAGGTTCTGTGTGAAGCAGTATCATGCAGCAGAAGGAGGCCAGCAAATCTGGTTTCAGATTCCAGCTTACTCACCATCTTGCTGTGAGGCCATTCCTTCATTTCTCTGAAACACAGTTTCTTCATCTGTATGATGGGCACTAAGAAAGCCTACCTTCTGGGACATAGTTACTGGTACATCATAAAAGTTCTATGGATTCTTGGTCTCATGGCCAAGGTAGTCATTACTGAACCACAAAGACACACATAGCTCACTGCACTGCTCAAGTCAAAGCAAGCAAGAATGCTTTAAGTAACTAACATGAGTATCATAAAAATGAAAAAAAAGACCAAAACATAGTTCTTGACTTCAAGGAAACAAGGAACCAAGTATGGAGAAAGGGACTTATATTTCTAAGGAAAGCACCAGGTACAGGGTCATGGTTGTCTTTTCAGTCCTACCACAAATTTACTGGATGTCAGTGATCAAGTCATATTAGTTCTCTGAATCCCAGTTTCCTTCTGTGTCCCACAAAAGCAGGACTTGATCTGTTCGGTTCATCCTGATCAAGCAGGTGCAGACCTGTGTGGCATTTACAGATCCTGCTTCAAGTGTCCCCAAGAAGAGGAATTTCAGACAGTCTAGATTCCTGGGAGCAGCTGGAGAAACATCAGGGAAATGTACCAAAATGTAGCCAGAAGTGATATTATCAGTGCAGAGGCTGCTGCACAACTTACAGGAATCTACCTTAGCCCTCACCCTTCTTTCTTGGGCTATATTAGAAGTGACCTTCAGCATCACGGGTAGGAGTCAGGCTACGCTTAAAGAAGGACTTCTATACAAATGCTTTAAGGGATTTGAACATGTTACTTTAGAAAAACAAAGGCACCATCTGCCTTTTAGGAGTGTTAAGATATGGTACACAGGTGTATTTCGTATTCCTGAAAAGCTGTGTGTTAAGAAAATGCATTCAATCGATCCTACTTAAAATGCACCAGAGTGCTCACTATTTAAAGGTATAGGAATGCCCGGTAAATCTGGTTTTATTTAATCTGGTTTTTAAAGCACACTTGCCTGGCTAAATCTTCCCTGGAAAGAAGAGTTCAAATGGATGCTGTTCATTCTCAAGGTTCTTTTCAAACTTCTTAGTCTAGAAATGCATCAACGGTAATGAAAATGCATGTAATGGTTCTGCCATGGCCGACACGCCTGGTTTTGTCCCTGGAGGATTTGCGCAGCCAGCATTGTCTTCCCTGAATATGTCTTGGTCACCAGCACCAAGCAAAATCACAGGGGCAGCATTGCTGTCCTGGAAGGATCAATCTGGTATTGAGTAGAATTCAGAATCTGATTTAATTTTCCTTTACTCCATACCATGTACATTGTAGCAATTGTAGGTGCCCTGAGGGTGGGGACTGTTTGTGGTTTTTTTTTTCCTCAATGTCTGACATGCAGAAAGACCTTAACAACCATGAATGAACAAATGAGTAAAAACAGGCAGCATCTTACTAGTTGGCTGTGTGACCCTCAGGCAGTTCCTTAACTGCTCTGGGCTCCGATTTCTATAGCTATAATGTGGATATAGTAAGACTTTTTACCTTGTAGGATTATCATGAGGATTAAAGGGGGTAAGATATAAAAGGAGTCAGCACATTGCCTGGAATATAAACTCTCAGCCAATATTAGCTCTTCCTATTACTGTTTCAACGTCAGGCTTTTATTTTGCCCTTTACACAGCCCATGCGGATAAGTATTCTCTCCCTACCGAACAGGTGAGAAACCAGAGGCTCAGAGGTGTCTGGAAACTGCCCACATCCACAGGTGGAACTGGAACTCCTGGGCCTGTTCTCTTCGCCCAGCTGCACCTGCAGAAGACCCTCATTCTTCCCTGTGGTGGTTTGCAGCGGCACAGGGGAAGCTCAGGAAGCAAGGGGGATCCTTAGGGGCTTACAGTCTCCAGAGTTCCCTGGCCTTGGGGGGCTCAGGTGCTTTGATCTTCTTAAGCTCCCCTTCTGTTCCTACCCCGTTAACATCCAGGTTGGTTAGCTCCGGTTCGTTTTGCTGTCCTCTCCGTGCTACTCTCTGCTGCTCTCCACCTAGCTCCTCTTAGCATATAGGATTTCCTTAAACAAGCCTGCTTGGGAGACAACTGAGCTGAGCTGCAGAAGGGGAGGTTTCCGGGAAGGAGGGCAGCCTGAGGGAGTGAGGAGCCAGGAGAGGCCCTCCAGCCGCCGGTGACCTAGCCCCGCTGTGCTCCGCTTTGTGAAAATGAAAGCCGCGCTGCGCTTTCACAGTGCGCCCTGGGTGTAGTCCCCCTGTGTGGGACAGGGTGGACTGGCGTGCCCGGGAAACAGGATGTTCATGTGCACATAGACACACACAGTATGGCATCTGATCAACTCAACTGTCTGCCTTTGTGATGAAGGAGGAGGGCCCGGCCAGGTGGAGAACCTGAATAATCTGGATAACTTCGTTTACAGGGAAAGGGACCTATGATCTTCATCTGTCACTCTTTAGAGGTCATCCTTGCCTTTCGCATTCTGAGCTCGGGTTTCTGCAATTAGTAATAAAACCCCAGAGGGGAACAAAATAAGAGCAGGGCAAGCAGAAAGCTGGAAAAGCCACTGTTGGATAACGGGCCAGTGGGTTAGAATGTTCCTGAAACCCTGGTGTGCACATTTAAATGACAGCTTCCCCTAACTCACACCACTCTCTCCTTTTATGACTAAAATAGAGGGCAAAGGGGGTATTTTTCTCTTTTTTTCTTTTTGGCATGAGTTAGCAGCGTGTGGTTTTAAATATTGATTTTATAAGAACAATATCACATTTTAATATTCAGTGTTAGGCACAGAGCTCCCTTAAAGATTGTTAAATAAGTACTAAGGCCAGGAGAGAAGCTGGAGAGGCAGAAATGCCCAGTGATCACGAGGCCACACGGGCAGGAGGGGCTGTCATTTATCAGCTGCTCAGTCACCCTCATAATTGAATCAGGAGAAAGGGCTCTCACCCCTTCACAGTTCTCTGTCTTGCAAGAAATACTTAAAGCAGTTGGAGGAAGTTCTAGTATGCTTTGCATCTCTTGGTGATTGTGTTTTATCATCATTAACAGCTCATGGTAGGCTTGGTAAGGAAGGATCCCAATCAAATAGGTATCTTAATAGATTATTGACTTCTACAGTACTTATAACTATGACTGGATAGAAACAATAAGTGAAAATTTAGGTATTTTTCCAGTATATTCCAGTGGGAATAAATTATATATGAAAAGCATAAACTTTTCCAAACAATTTTAGGTGAACCAGAAATTCACCCTCCAAAGACATCGGGAGAGAACTGCTTCACTGTGTGTGTTGTGATGTTCCAAGGAGGACGTTTCTAACATTCTAACAGTCCATAGAGGAGGGAATTCCTGATTAGAGTTTTCTCTCCTCCTGGAATTATTCAAGCAGGGATCACTGATCTTTCATGGAGGATACTACTGCTGCGTCATCCATAAGGAGGAGTATTGGACTGAAAAACTATGCAAAGTTCCTCCAGTTTAGAGGCTTCTGGCTATGTTTTTATGCCAGATATTTTATTAACAGGTGCCATTGTAGTTATGCCTCTCATATTTTAAGAGTCATGATAGATCTAGAAAGATCTGGATAGACACATGATGAATGAGCACTGTGGAGATCAGGTTGAGTGCTCAGAAGGTGAACTAGGAAACATCAAGATAGAAAAGAGTTGAAATTGGGCCAAGAAAAGAGGATGCATCATAAAGTGCTGAGTCTGCCAATCTTTGGAAGGAGGAGAAGCAGCTGCTTGGTGACTACAAATCTCTGTAGTAAAAAGGGTTAAATAAACCAGTGTGAAGCTAGGTCATCAAAAGGCAGACTGTCAGATTTCATGCTGTCAAACCCTCAGAAAAGTGTCTTTATTGTGGGAGGTCATTGGAGTTGCCAGGTTGAGCAGCATTTGTTGTTTTTGTGAAGCTGATTAAACCGAGGTCTGCCCTGCGTCACTTACATAAAGAATCACAGTAAATTCCTGCCAGCATATGGTTACAGGGAAGGAAATACTGTGGTCCCCATAGAAAGCTGTGCATTCCTTTTATGTCAGAAAGTTAAAGTTGTGTAAAATGGTAGATTTTCTTTGGCTTGGTGTGGTTTTTCCTTTTCACTTTAGCTGCCAGTGAGCTAAGCATCAGCACTATGGGTGTTTGTATGTGCTCAGTGGTACAGCCTGAGCCACTATTTCTGCTTCTTATAGCACATGGACACACTTAAAGCCACTGATAATGTCTTGCACCTTCACCTGTCATTCATTTCGCATCTTCTGGGACCTGAGCAAGTTTCATATGCTCTAGATGAAATAAATAAAGAAAATTATCAATTTTTAAAATTTATCAGTTGGGTAAAAAATGAGGTCCTTGGATAAGGTGATGGAGTCAAGAATTTCTGCCGCTTAGAAATACTTAGAAATACTATTATATTTCTCAATACTTAGAAATATTATTGCTACTCATTGGACTCAGCATTCTTGGTCATCATCTCATTAGCCACCTTTACTTTACCTACATACTATTGTGTTATATTCTGTAACTACCAAGAGAAATACCCAAATACATTACTTAGTGAGTAGTGGCATTTAGATCCGGGTTAGGTTGATCGGTTTCCTGTTTGCAGTTTTTGCACATATGTAAGACCAGCCTTATATCATGCAATGATCCTGGGCCATATGATGAGAAGAGAGAAATGAGGAGTCCCCTGAGGGCAGGAAATGGATCGTCTTCGTCACTGACTTTTCTATACCTAGAATAAAGGCTGTCAGATTTCTTGTGTCTGTGAAGCTTTTAGAATTAAATTAAGATGAATTGAATATAATTGAAGTGACTTGAACTGCACTGAACAGAATTAAATTGAATTGCCTAGTTTTGCTTCGCATCAGGGGAACGTCTCACCTTTGCTAGCTAATCAACTCTAACAACACAGCAAGAGTAAGCTTAGCATTCTGAGCATAATGTTTAGAATTTAAACATGTGCTCAATCAAAACATATTTACTGTGTGCCTCCTGTGTTCAGGTGCTAGGGTGGGTGCTGGTAACGATGGACTAAGCGGACATTTTCCCTGCCCTTGAGGAGCTCCGCCCAGGAAAGGAGATGAAGCGCTGAATAAGCCAGGGCATAAATAAATATCTAATTGAGAACTGTGACAAGTGCTGAGAAGAAAAACTAGGAGGGTTTTATGAGAAGAATAAAAGACAGAACCTGCTAGAGTAAACTAATTTGCCCCACTTGGGGGAAACCAGTGCGTCTGAGCAGAGCAGTGGAAGATGCAACCAAGTTGAGGACTGGGTTTTGCTGTGGCTGCACACAGACGCGAGTGATGAGCCTTAGGTGATTTTAAAGTCAACTCTGGTTGCTCCCTGGAGTCAAGGGAGCAAAACTGCAAGTGGAAAACAGCTAGAAGCTACTGCTTCAGCACACAGCAGGTATAAGGATGGTTTGACTTGAGGTAGAGCGAAATAGAGTCTAGTGATATTTGAGAGGTGGTGTTGCAAATAACTTAGTCATGAGGTTCATGACTGGATAGAGAAAGGTTCATAACCGGATAGAGAAAGTGTCAAAGGTGCCCAAAGCCTTTCATGTAGGTGACTGAGGTCAGGGAGGATGAAGGGGCCATCTGATATGTAAGGAGGAGAACTGGATTTGGGATTAGTGAAGAGGTAAGATCAAAAGTTCCCATTGAGCATCTGCAGCTTGAGATGTCTGTAAAATATCAACCTGGAGTTGTCAGACAGGTGGTTGTGTATATAATGCATTTTGCAAATACTTTCTGAACATGTAACGTGTCTGTCTGCAGTGGGTGTGATACAAAGATGCAAGGAACACAGGATTCCTGACCACTAGGAACTTAATGCCTATTGGTTCAGATGATATGTTGGAAAATAGTACAATGACAATTAGGGGATGATAAAAAGCTAGGGGGCGACTAACGAGAGCAGTCCCTGCTGAGATCACAGGTATGGAGGTAGAGGTCAAAGTCAGGAGGGAAGGCGTCAAGGCCAAACTGAGGATGAGGCAGAATTTATATTTCCCAGAACAGAGACCATGTGAGCTCCTGTGTCTTCTGGACTGTGGCATGCAAGTATCTTTTGGTCAGGTATAGAGTGGGAGGTGGAGTGGTACTGGATTCTCAGCTTCAGCCTAAGGCCAAGGATGTAAGAATTTGCCTTTTGCTGAAAAGAGAGTGTGCAGGGTACTTACTCACCATGAGAAAGCTGACTAGTGGGAGTAACCCTGGTCAGGATTGCCCAGGAGAAAGTGGTGGTGGGCTTCTCTCCTAGAATCAAGGAAAGCAGAAGTGGGGTTTTGGGGTTGTCTTTATGGTTCTAGCCTGCTCCCATGAAACATCTTCTGGTGCCCTTGAAGTACCTACATCAGAGAAAAAAACATCCCCCACGACCACCTTTGCTTATTATAGTGTTGCTTACAGTGTTTGGGAGGCCTGGGGACCTCACAAAAGTATCTCTTAAAAGTTAGTCCAGGTGTAGTGGGTATTTATATCCATGTAATGGTGAAGTAGAAAATGACAGATCCTATTTTCTTTAAACCAAATTAAATGTAACCCACAGCAGCCTGACCTGACTCCACTGGCACTGACAAGAAATCAATCTCAGGCCTTCATGAGGCCCCCTCTGCCCCTTCCCACTCTGAGAAGGCCCTGGGGACTTATGCTCAGCAGAGCATCCGTGGAGAGCTCTCTTGACTTAAGCCCACCATGGCCATTGCTGATGCAGTCATTGTCCAGACATGCAAGTCCCTAAGCACACGGGCCAGTTTGGTAGGACTGGGGTCAGGGTTCAGCCATTGTACAGGCACCTCTGAGCCATGTCAAAGGCGGAAGTTACCAATCTGTGTCACTTCTAACCTCAGCACGCTCACACACACACATACACACACACACACCATCCTTGGGATGTTCTTTTTGCCCCTTTTTTGCCATACTTTCTGCCTCCTCCTCCCTACCAGCAATGGTTGGCCCTCTTCCTTTCTTTTATGAGGCTGCTCACAGGAGATGCTTCCTCCAAACCTCTCTAAGGCACTGTTTTTCACAGTTGAGCACCCACCAGAGGCCCTCAGAAGGCTTATTGCCAATAGATTCCAGGGCCTACTCCCAAAGGACCTGGTTGGGTGAGCTGTGGCTCAAGAATATGCATTTCAGACATTCGCATGTAATACTGATGCTGTTCCTGTGGGGCCACACTGTGAGAACCACTGCTTCAGGGGGAGGAACGAAAGTCCTGCCCATGTAGAAATGGCAGGAAGCAGGGAAAGGCAAGAGAAAAGGAATTACAGAAAGGATAAAGCGCAGATATTTCCATCGCATGTTGAATGATGAAATTATATAGCCCCAAATTGTGATTCTGATGCAGATTTGGGGAACTCATCCACTTGGTAAAGAGGATCCAGGGAAATCATGTCTTTCATCTCTGGTAACCTCAGATCTGTCCTTGCACTCAACCACTCTTTAGCCTGGTGGAGAAGATTCCTGCCGTAGGATTCCCAGACTCTCAGTCACATCACAATTTTCAGGAAGTTGCTCCGCTCCCAAGCAGACACTTATTTTTCACTCTGCTGCTTGGGCTTGTCATTGAGAGGACTGGTATCATCTGCAGAATGTATTTGCAAGTAAAATATCCAAGCGAGGGAGAGAGGCCTAGAAAGGGCAGCTAGATGCAGCGAGCTGTGTCCGACAAGTGGTCCAATGGGAGGGAGTTGGAAGCCCTCTGGCCAGGTTCTCACTGGGTATGGCAACCCAGAATCTCTCTTGCCTTGGAAGAGCGGTAGTCAAAGTGAAGTCACAGTTACGCCCAGAGCCGCTGCAGTGGCAGTCCTACAGACTTGCAGCGGTCAGTCTAGAGCTGCTCTATCTTCAAATATCACAAGTGCCGTGGATGAGCCAAGAGTGCTCTTGGAGGAGCTACCTCCCCTCTCTGAGCCAAAGTTGGCCCTTATTTATTTTGTTTGTTCGTTTTTTTTTTTTTTTTTTGCAGTACTGGGGATCGAACTCAGGACCCTGCGCTTGCTAGGCAAGCGCATATTCCACTGAGCTATATCCCCAGCCTACCGGCCCTTATTTATTACAGGTAGATAATAATAGCATCCACTTGCCAGTGTCACTGCAAGGAGCGAAAGGAAAAATGTAGCTGGAGAAGGTCATGTACACCTGAAATCCCATCACTCTGAGAGTCTGGGACAGAATTTTTGCATGTCTGAGCCTAGCCTGGGGAACTCAGTGAGATTCAAAAGAGGATGCGGGAATGTAGCTTTAGCCCCTAGGACCTCCCCCTTAGAAAGGGTGTTATGCATATGCATTGCTTGGAACATATCAGGATTATAGCAAGCATGCAAATAAAGCTGTCTGCGTCATTCATTACTCTCACTCTTTTGAATATTGATACTCCTGTCTCAGTTTTCCTTCTGGACCATGAACTGGTTGAGTCAGGTCTGATTCCCTTTTGCATCACTTCATTCAGGCACTAACCAGGAAGCCCTACTGTGTACTAGTCCCTTGCTAGTGGCCCATCCCCCTGGTGCTGCATACAGCATGTACATACTGATTACAGACACGTAAGAAGAGTGCCCCAAAATTGTCATCAGTGCCGTGACAGTGATAAGTATGGGGACATGAGAGCTCAGAGGAGGCCCCCAATCCAGCTAAGGGCAGAAATAATCCAGAAGCCTTCCTCAACAAAGTTATTTCCAGTGTAAGACCTGAAGTTCAGTAGAGGTGATCAGGAGAATTGTTCAAAAGGTTGTTGAAGGGGTAGAGAGACTGCAGCTGAGGCTGCTGAACAGTGCTTCAGATAAAGGGAGAGGCCTTTGGACAAAATGCTAGAGGTGATCAGAGTAGATCTGAAATTGTGCACTGGAGGAGAATTAGGACAAATTCTGTGTATTCTGGCGGAGTAGGAAGAATGGGATGAACGAAGCTAAAAGGGGAAGAGAGCTCTCAGTGATGGCGAACCTTTCGAAGTCTGAGTGCCCAACCGCCAACCCAAACCCACCTATTTATCAAGAAGTGCTAGCACTGCAAGTAAACCAACATACTGAAGTTTAGAAAAACCAACTGTTATCTGATGCTCAGCTGCTGGGGCGACTTGGCTGGCATGCTGGCAGGCCTGCTGCAGCACGTGTCCCATAGGTTTGCCATCACTGGGCTGTGTCATAGAGGAATTTGCCCTTTGTGCTAAGGGCTGTGCGAAGAGGTTTGCCCTTTTATTCTAACAGAAAGGGGGAAGCATTTAAGGTTTTCAGCTGAAATGAGATTTACTCTCATTTACCTTACAGAAAGATGACCTTCTGACTCACGTGGAGAGAGGATTAGAGGGGGCAGAGTGGAATACATTTGGGAGGCTGTCATAATCCAGATAGTGAAAGTGTAGCATCAGTCCATGCAGAGAATGGAGGGAGGGAAATGCAAGAGAAAGTTTTGGGCAATGTGCTGATTATGAGAAGAGAGAGAGTGTGGAACCTAGCACTGTGGCCAGGTTACTGCCTTCCACGTGTGGGTGGGTCTGAGAAGGCACGGGCAGAAGGAAGAGAGATCACAGAGAAGGACATGTTGACATGTTACTGTGAGCTGCTCGCAAGCTGCCTGCCCCAGAAGAAACATCCAGAAGTAAACTGGATGGATGGGTCTGAGGCATCAGAGAAAGAAACATTTTCCTGAAATTCACCTTATTTATCAGAAAAGACCCTAAAATGATCAACACTGTGCTATTATGAGAAATGGGCAAAACGATGACAATTTGACCCCAACCAAAGATTGGTTGTTTCAGATTATAATATGATGTGGAGGACATTTTCCCCTTAAAATCACAGCAAAGACAATTTTCTCTGCCTCTTTGAAGAGAGTTCAACCACTCATTCATTCACCCCCTTAGGAAGCTTTCAATGAGTACTTGGTATGTACCAGGCCTGGAGGACACAGGACTAGAAAGTCCTGGTCCTGAAGTGTCTGCAGAGCTAATGGCACAGACATAAACCTATGTTTAAGATACCACATAGAGGCAGCAAGAGAGCTGGATACAGTGTTCAGATGCCCCAAATGTTCTTACACTTTGGAATGTGTAGTGCAGATACCTGTAGGGTGGTTTTTATTTTTTGATGAATCATGGGCTAAGCTCCTAACTGCAAAAAGACAGGGACTTCAACTGAAGTTGCACAGTTTTCACATTGTTCAGTGTTATTACAGTTCTAACACATGCCAAGCAAGGAAGGTCAGCCCTAGATTCTGCTTACTTGATGCTGTATTAGCAGAACTGAGTGCAATAAAAGAAGGAAGAATTGAGTGGCTGGAGTATCCTGTCTAGGGGTTTCCCTGTTTTGCCTGGGAGAGAAGAGAATCTGGTGAAATTAGGAGAGGCTTGCATATGCCAAGGGAGTGACAGGAAGTGTACAACAGTCAGATACCAGAGACAGGAGGAAGCAGTATGGCCTTGCACATCATTCGGGGCCAACAAGGGAGTATGAGGAGGGTCACACATGCAGTGCCCAATGGGGCCAGGCAAGGAACCTCAACAATTTACCTGGGACAAGGTGTTTTCCTAGAACACCAGACTTACAGCTGGAAAACTGCAAAAGTCCCAGGCACACTCAAAGGCTGGCGGCCCTGAAATGAAGCCAGACCTCAACTGCTGGGAAGTGAGAGCCCTCCCGGCCCTTTAGGACATAGCTCTTAGTATCGCAGGAGGGGATGTTGCCAGGTCTTTCAAGTGTCCAAGAGGAATCGAATATCCAGAATCTTAGGCAATCTCTTCTGGTTTTTAAATGTCAACAACACATTCAAATGTTTTAAAAAACTCAGCTGGCCAAAAAACCCATCTGTGGGCTGAGTCAGGCCTGCAGGCCACCACCCCTTTGGGGCTCTCTGGATCAAGCCTCGCGTAACACACCCCATGCCTGCCCTGAAGCCTCTTAAATGCATGTTCGGGTGACTGTCATCACCCAGAGTGACTTCAGCGATCAATTGTTTGGTTTGTAATTTGATGTTCTCAACCAGATCTGTACACTGAGCATGGAATGTAACACATCAAAGAAGGATGAATGGTGTTGATAAAAACACCGATTCAATTTTTTTGAGAGATGAAATTAGTACTCAATGTTTTTTTTCCCTAAACCTGGAAATCTAGAGGTTGAGGAAGATATAGAATATTCGTCTCAAATATCAGCCTTAGTTATTAGTAAAGTACCATTTATTCTGGTTATCAGGACAAACCACCTGGATAGGAGGCTGGGAGAAGCACGGTCAGGTTAGGAAAGAATAGCCATTTTGTTTGTGAGAACTTGGGGGGTCAAAGAAGCACTGTTTGGAAGTAATGGAGGCTGGTATTGTCATTGTCACATTGTGGCGGTACAACTAGGTTCTAGTCTGCTTTGCCACTTCCAGAAGCTGTATGGCTCTAGGGAAGCTACCTAACCTCTCTGGAGGATGGCTTCCCCACCTGTGTTGCCAGGAGGCTGGCTTGCATGATTGCTTGCAGGGCCTACCCTCCCCATCCATGTTCTAATTCTGAGCTTCAGTTTGATTAGACTTTTGCCAGGGTTTCTCCAGGCCTGCCAGGGTGAAAGAGTCAGTAGGAGATTTAAGGAACAAATCAGTCCAGACAACTGTGACATCTTTTTTATTTCCTCGATGGATTTAGCAGATATGGGGCTTTAGTAAGTTGATCTGATATCTAGGCACCACCAGTCCAGCTCTCTAGACGGCATTTTTCATTGTGTTGCTTGATTTTTGTTTGAGTGTGGTTCAGAGCACAGGGATGGGAGCTGGATGCAGGAGGGGCCCTGTGGCCAGGGAACCTTTCTGCTCCAGAGAGGGGCAGGTGGGGCAGGTGGGGGAGGACCCGCAGTCTGCCCAGGTGCAGTGTCACCTTTATTGATGATGGCAAGGCCAGAGGGACTCTGCAGCCACCTAATGCAGACTGCAGAGGACGGAGATAGGAAGGGGCTGCTCTGATTTCAAAGGACAGGGAAGTGGGACAAATTGGAATTTAAGATGGGAGAGGTGACCAGAGGGAAAGAAAGAAGAAAAATGTGAGTATGCTGTCACTTGGAAAATTGCAAACCAATGAATCAATGAGGTATCATTCTCAGAACAAGGAGGAAGCAGCCAGAAAAGGAGCTAGCATGCCAGGGAGCGTAGATCAGCTGGCAGATCAGTGTCCTGGCCATGGGGTCAGCTGCGTGAGCCCTTCTGCCACTGTCTTCCTTATATGTAAATGCATGCACACACACATATGCAGATGTGTGCATGTGCACCGTGAACACACACACGCGCACGCACGCACACACACACACACACACACAGGACATCAGAGGAAATGTTCTATCCAAAAGAACTTTATAGGAGCTCATTAATGTGAACCCTTAGAGTCTGCTTTTCAATCAGTTATCTCAGAGTTCAGCTTCATAGGATTTTTTTTTTCATCATTGGGATCAGCTTCATAAAAGCCAGACCATGATGATTCTGCCAATTTTTACTGTTAACAGATGAAACAGTACTCCCTTTATAGAAATGAAGAGCAAGGACTTTGAGTAACTTTCTTTAGTTCTCAAGACCTTGTCAGCAGAGCAGGCCTGAAGGCAACACAGTAGGCAGGTGCCTGTGTGGCATCCCATTACCTACAGATGGAACTTCAAAGCCCTGAACCTGGCATTCAAGGCCCTGACACAGCTGGTCCTTCTACATACCTCTCTCATCTCCCTCCGGGAAATTCTGCTGTACCAAAGCACCTTGCTCATTTCCACCTCTGCCTCTGTCCTCATCCTGTTCTAACATCTGAAAGTGGGTCAGCAGTTTCTCAGCATATGTGCAATCACTCCCCTCTTTTACCTTTGGCAGACATCACTAATTGATCACCATACTCTTTCTTGCTGAGCTAAGACTTGGCCTTAGAATCATTCCTGACAAGACTCTCTAGATGGTCACTACCAATCAATTAAATTAATCAAAGTATAAAATGAAATGTATTTTCTATTTTAGATCCCAGATGGCTTTTCCTATTCTTAACTTCATCTCTCATTTTTACAGTTCCCCAAATCTATATGCTTTTTGAAATTTTTTCTGAATATCCTTAGCCACAAAGACTGTTTACATTTCTTAAAAGCATAAAGCACACATTACCTATAACATTCATTTTGCCTTATTTTTTAGCATTATAACACATCTTTTTCTTCACAGACAGGAATTTGTCAGTTTCAGTGCTAGTGACATCTTGGAGTAAGTCGTTCTTTGTTGTAGGGGATGTCCTGTATATTATAAGATGTTTAACCAGCTTCCCTAGCCTTTACTCACTACATGTTAGGAATAACCACCTCCTTCACTTATTCCCAGACTAATAAGTGCTCTTTGGTGGCCAAATTGCCCTTAACTGAGAATCACAGTGAAAGATTATGTAGATAGATAGGTGGATAGGTGGATAGGTGGATAGATAGATAGATAATATATAGATTACAGATTGCTAGGTTGCTAGGTTACATAGATGATAGGTAACAGATGCAGATTAGACAGATCAATAGATATAGATGATAGACAATAAATAGATGACAGCTAGATGACAAATATGATTAGAGATAGATATTGATTAGATGATAGATAGATAGAATCTCCCTATTCATCTGAGACCGACAGGGTGTGGACAATGACCGTGTGTGGCATAGTTCTTCACACACAGTAGGTGCTAAGGAACTATTTGCTACTTGCTAGTTAATTGATTATTCAAGAATGCAGAGCTGTGTAGGAAGGGGAGAACCTTTCCCACGTCTGAGTTAGGAACCCTCCCATGAAGGCACCTTTGCTTCAGGTAAACATGACAAAGTTGAATGACACAGTTTTCACTGGGGCCACCTCTGCATGCAGACCCAGAAAGCTGTTAGCAGACCTTGGTGCCCATGTGTGCCGTGACCCCCAGGTCCCCTGCAGTAGGCACATCTATACCTACTTTGGGAGGTGGAGGATGAACTGAAAGAGGCCTGGCTAGTGAATTTGGTTTAAGGTTTAAAATAAGACAAGGGAGACTTTCCTGGGTGCTCTTAGTCTTCACAGGGAAGCTGAAGAAACCCTCTTATCCACAGAGTAGTCTTCCCTCCTGAAACCCCCCTAACCTGCCTGTGCCTGTGAATGAGTCTGTTCACCTGCCCATCTGCCTGCCTCTCCACCTCTTTCACCACGAAGGCTTTGCCTAGCAGAAAAGGCTGGGAGAGCCTATACAACTCTTTATCCGCAACGCAGTTCCCCATGTCCACAGGGAGCCTTAAATCATCCTCCACCAGTGAACCAAAAGTAAACTCTTACTTGTCGCAGTTGATCAGAAAACTATTCCTGGGGAATGAGGAAGGAAGGTGAGGCTGAATGCTGCAAGAAGTCTTTTTGAAGACTGATGAGTACCAGGCTCTGGAGGGACCCCCGGCACATGCTTTCTGACTTCTTTCTCCCTGCAGAGGCAGCATTGTTATCTCCCATTTGCAAGGGGAGAGTGAGGTTCAAAGAGGCAAAGTTGCATCTCCATAGTTCCAGAGCATGTCAGATAAAGCTGGGGTTTGATCCCAGGACATAGGTTGTGTCCTATGCCTTCTAGCAAAGCTACTTCGGTAGGAAACCCAATATATTTCTCAGTATGTGACACTGGTGCTCCAGAGAGTCATTCCTGGCATTAAGATCCCTAACCACTGCAGCAAATAGAGGGGATATCTTTAGATGAACCTAAAATTATGAGAGATTCACAGGCCATACTGTCATTGAAAGGATTGGTCCTATATCTACCCATAGCAACTTATCTGTCTATATCACCTGACTACCTCCACCCATTCATCCACCCGTACATCCATACATATATCTGTCCATCTGCGTGTCCTCCTTCCATGCTTCTATGCATTTATCTAGCCATCCATTCATTCCTCCTTCACCCATCTCTATAGAAGCATGCAATTGCCTAGGATAAAGTTTCCAAAATTTCAAGTTTTGTTTGGCAGTGGGAGGGATGCTGAAATGAAATATTACATACTTTCACTGTATTATGCTTTGAGGTATTGCTTAATTTTAATTATAATGTTACTTGATATTTATAAAACAATAGTCATGTTTTTTCTTTCTAAAGAAAACAAAAGCAGTTTGGAGTCAAGCTGATCTAAGCAAATTATATCACCTCTCCACTCCTTGGTTTCATCTTTCAAGTACAAATGATATTTCCAACATCTAGCAAATGTTGAGAAGATTAAAAGAAATAAAGCACATGCAAGACTTGGTCCATAATAAGTACTCAATAACAGTTGGCTTTTATGGCCATCCTTGTGCTTTTTAGCAGTGGCTGACACATAAATTTCTGATAATAGCTTTTCTCCCTTCTAGTTTTTCTCTTCTCTTGTTATGACCCTACAACTATAAAAACTCCTTATAGATGGAGGGAGGGGGACTTAGCACAGTATCTGGCACACAGTTAGCCCTTCATAGGTAGCTGTTATTATTATGATTGCTTGGCTCATAGTTCTTCCTGCCTGAGACTTAAAATCCTTTTGAGACTCCTTTTTCTGGGAAGTGGACCCTGTGTTCTGTCAGCCTAGATACACATGTTTACAGAAGATACTGAGGAGATGCTGAGGATCAGCATTCGCAGCTCCATACCATGGCAGCGCTCCTGCAAGCATGAGCTAAGGACTGTACTGTACTGTTCAGGACTCAAAGCAGACTTTCCTGTACAGCCTTTCCAGAGACTTTCAGCATGAAGTGTTAAAGTCTTATCACAAGTGTATGCAGCGAGAATAAATCCTTGTTTCTGAGACTGTTCTTTTTGCAATCAGAATTGTGATTCTCTCCACCCACCACAGACTGAGTTAGACACAGAAAAAAACGATCTTTCAGTTAAAAATTGGGGGAATGTCCTGAATATTAACCCTTTCTCTCAGCAAGCTGGCTTCTCAGGTAGGTGCCCCAGACTCAAATGATTGGGGGTAGCTAGCAACAGGCCACTGCTCGTTCAGCACTAGATACCAGGGAGCTGAGCTGAGCCCGGTGAATTTGGACAAAGGGAATTGGCATAAAACTAGAATTTGCACTCACCCCTGTGGAAGAAGAACCAGAGACTGTTTTAGAAGACTCATTTAGCAAGCAACATGTGCTGAGAAATGGATGATGCCACCAGGAATGGGAAAGGGCCAACGCTGAAAACATAATTTGCACATTTTATGAACCCATGACCCTAGGAACCACTCTAGCATAGTTCCTTGACTACAGGCTTATGTGTGGACACAGAAGCTGCTTCTTGAAAGTGGGTCTGTTGCAGCACACAGCAGCCACAGTGATCTTAAAACTCCAAATGATGGCTTCCTCTGCCCTTAGAAGAAAATCCAAACTCCACTCCTTGACTCATGGGTCCACGGGATCTGGCCCCTGCTTGTCTGTCGGACCCTATCTTACACCTCGCTCTCCTTCATTCCTACCTTCCAGCCATGCCACCGTCTTGCAACTCCTCAGACACTCCCAGCATATCCTCACTCTGGGGTCTTTGCATCTGCTCTTCAGTTGCCCCAAGATGTTCTTCCAGATTTCTGCGTGACCAGGTTTTCAGTGCTTAGAGAGGTCACCAGTGCCCTATCTAAAACATGTCCCTTCCCATTCTATCTCCACCAGTTGCTTTGTAATATTTTACTAGTAGCACAAATCACGGTCTAAAATTACCTTGCTTATGTGTTCTCTCTTATTTAAAGTGTGCCCCCCTCCATGGCCCTGCCCTACCGGCATGTGAACTTTTTAAAGGCAAAGCCTTTGCTAACCTTGACATTGCTGTGTCCCTAGGACTTAAAAAAGTGCCTGGGACATAGTAGGTACCCAATAAATATTTGTTGTATTAGGAATGCGTGAAAGAACAACCTTACTTTGGATTCCTAGAACCCTCCTGATGAGAGGAGAGAGTTCAGTGAGATGATGCAGGTCTTTCCTTGCTTGGTGGTCTCACTGAGAACAAAAGTGCTTAGATTTCTGACTTCTCCTAAGGCAAAAGTGGTCAACACATGACCCTAAGTGTTCGAGCTTGTGCACAGGGGTCTTTGTAATGTGCTTATAGAGCTGGGGAATACTATAATAAATTCAATCTCTCATCTAATATTTATTGAACCCATTAAATATGAAAGTTCAATTCTAGATCCTGGAAATACAGCAATGAATAAATGGACAAAAATCTCTGCCAGGCGGAGCTAACAGTGTGCACGTGACAGGTGCAGAGTGTGGGTTTGGAGTCAGAGCGGCACCGATTTTAGCTCCCATGCGATCACTTACTGTGCCTGGCAGGCAGGTTGCTTCACCTTCATGCCTCCCATTCTCATCTGTAGAGTAAGCATGCAGATAACCTCCGGGCACTGATGAAAGGGTCAGGGAAGTGATGAAGGCAGCGTCTTGGGCACAAGGAAGGAATGAATGGGACTCGTTTCCCTTCCGCTTTCTCCTCATGATTAAATATCCCACTGCGTCCTTTGGAAGATTTAAACTGAGCTCACACTGCCAAACCAGGAGCACAGGCTCCAGCGAGGGTCAGAGGTATTAGTTTCAAAGGAAGAGTGTGTGAGGGATCCAGGCTCCTCCTGCAGCCCAGATTCAAAGCAGCTTTGTCACACCTCCCCACCTGCTCCTCGTCAGCAAAGAGAGCTCTCTGAGGAGACGCCAGAGGCCCATGGTTTTGACCCTAGTTTATGCTCTGGAGTTGCTGCATCAATAATGCCCACATTGGCGGTCAGGGGTGCACATAGCTAACCTTCCTAGAGTCCCCTTGTTTTACAGAAGGTACATGCCAGAACACATCCAGAGGACGCAGCATCCAAGAGGCACCTTTCTGCTTTCTTGTGATGTGCCTTTGACATGGAGCAGATCACACAAACCTCCTGGATCTGTGCCCATTGAGCTGCTTCCCAAGAAGAAAAGTGACTTGGTTTACTCTGTTGCACAGCAGCATCCCCGGGGTAGCCAAAGAATGTCGCGGCATACAAAGATAGGCACCACCTAATGCCAAATAGCTGGGTGACTCAGTCTTCCCTGAAGACAGTTGTATTTTGTGCTTTTGAGCCACTTGGGCACTGTGGTTATGTTTTCTACCTGCCAGCAAATGTCCCCAAATAAAAGAAATCTCCTAGCACTCTCTGCTCCAAGAGGCACACACTCGATTTACTAAACAGCTGGACTGGAGACATGCCGTTAGCCAGAGGCTTGTTCAGAGTCAAGGGCACATAGCTGTTCCATGCTGCGATTGGGAACCCTTGATGTGTCCACAGTCATGGGTAGACAGAATCATTTTCTCTGTTCAGGTTAGGAATTTTAACTAGTTACTCTGCACAGTTTCTAAGTCAGCACCAAGACAGTAGTAGTAATAATAGCTGATATTTATTGAAAACTTTCTACTTTCTAAAGTCTTTACACTTAAGAAAATACGTAAACCACTGCAGTGAAAACTGTGCTTCTGCTGTCACTTCTCGTATTATTACGTAGAATAATAGCTTCAGAAATACACTGAGAGAGCATTGTGTTTCCCGTTGTGGTTCAAAGGACTTTGTAGTTTAAACTGGATTTTGTTTTAAATTTAAAATAAATATTTCAAAAACTCAAAAAAAAAAGTCTTTACACAAATTAATTTAATCCTTTATTCCATGTGAAGTGAGGAATATTTTTGTCCTCTTTGATAGGTGGGGCAACTGAGGTACAATGCTCTCCTCAAGGTCACAAGGCTAGTAAAAGGCAGAACTGAGGTTTAAACTTGGGCTGCCTGTCTCTTAGGTCCCCGTTCCTATGCTCCAGATCTTGGCAGAAGCGTATGTAAGCTCTTTGAAATATGACCTTCTCCATCCTACTCTGTCCACTGCTGTAGCCCTGGCACCCAGCATAGTACCCTGAACTTGGTGGCTGCTGCAGGAGAATGTATACTTTAGCTACCCCTAAAGATTGCTCCAAATTGTAACTTTGAGCTGTCTGACAAAGCTCTAAGATGAATGGGTTTCAGAGTCCTTGTGTTCCCTGACACAGTAGCCTCCCACTTCCAGTCCTGAATCCACCACACAGATAGCACTAGTTTCATCCCCGAATAAAATTTGTTATATAACTACCTGACAGCCATGGGGGTGAATAGCGCAGCAACCCAAGAGTGTGGCATTTGGCTACTCTTAGTTTCCAAAGGATGGCTCACAGAAAGAACTTTTCATCTCCCTGTGGGCCTCCCTCGGCAGGCAAACTTTCCTTCATCTCCTCTTCTTGGCACTTTCTATATTTTATTTTATTTTGGTCGTGCACATTATTTGAAGTTACTATAGCAACGTGTCATCAGCTGGTACGCATAGTAATGTTGGCATTTAGGTACCAAGCTCCTGAAGTTGGCTGTTTCCCTCCCTCTGCGATCTCATCACCCCCAGGAGAGAGGGGTTGCCTCTGCAGCAGCCAGGCCCTCTCCCCTATTTTGTTGCTTCTTCAAGGCAGGAAAAACCAATAACCTCTTCTTTGCCTCACTCAGCAGTGCAGGACTCCTGTGTGTGTGTGTGTGTGTGTGTGTGTGTGTGTGTGTGTGTGTAGGTGTGTTTGTATTAGAAGTTCTTAAATAGATATATTTAACTTGAGTGTTATGTACCAAAACTATTGGCATTATGAATGTGATGATGATGGTTTTTTAATGCAAAGCAGAGAGTGCCATGATTTGAGGAAGGCCGCTTCCAGACTGAAATCATCTAGTATCCCAGACAATTAATTTTTCTCACACAATACTGTTTCTCTCTCTCTCTCTCTCCCTCTCTGTATCTTGTCATCACACAGTGGAGGGACCCTAACTGTTTTCCCTTGGAATTTTACCTTTCTCTCAAGTGTGCAAGACCTGGCTTCATGCTGCTGGGCTGAATTAATTAAAACAATTGATCGTCTTGGATCCCTGAAGAGAGTTCTATATGGCAAATAAGCCCTGCCACTCATTGCATTAAGTAGCCCCTCATCAGCCAAGTGCCTGTGATGATTGTACTTATTTTTACACATTTGACCTAGTTTCTAACTGTGTCTCCTCATGCTGTGATTCATTAGCCACATTTTAAACCGCCCTAATAGGGGTGAGGTGATTCTGCCTGGTTTGCGCCAGAGTCTCAGATTCAGTATCTCTCTGGAATTTAATATGCAAGTCCCACTGGTGTTCTGTTTTAAGAACCAATTTCCTATCCAGGCACCTGGCATACTGCTTGGGTATGGATGAGTGGCTGCCTCATGCCTTGGTAGTAAATATATGTCGATTACAGGATTTCTGCCAGGGATAGGAAGAGGGGGATTCTCATTAGTCTGAACTACAAGGGATCCCCTACCCCTTAGTTCCCCCATGCAGTATTCAGGCTTTTCCAGATTACTGATGAAGCTAGAGTTTGGGCTCCTAAGTGATAAAGTTTGAGCACTGTCAATGTTAGGGCTGTTTTGGTTGCTAGGACAAATGCAGTCTGACTACCACCCCTACCCTACCCCCAATTCCTTCTAAAACTGTAAGACATAGTGGTTGCGGAAGTATAGTCTCAAACTTGTAAATAGGGAGAGACAAGATGTGCTTGCAATTTTGAGGATACAATTGGAAAAGAGATGCATGTTGGAGAAGTGTAGTGACATTCCATCATTCTATCATTGTATGACAAGGTATGTTTTAAATTCAAATAACAGAGAAGAGCATTTTCTGAACACGAAGCTGCTACAGGGTCTCACTCCATTTCAGGTCTCAGTTGTTCACATCTGTGTGATTTCTGAAGGACCTGGTACTAAAGTGGGCTAGACATTATAGTAGACAAACAGGATGCTCCCAGTTGGAAGTAAAACATTGCCATTTTTCATTAATAGCCAAATGCAGGCAACTTGTCCAAACTTCAGTCACATTGCACTACAAATCCTACCGAAAGGCATCCAGCTGGGCTTTTCTCCGCAGTTAAAACAAAGAAATTAACAAGCTGCTAAGAGTAATTTTGGCTGATAGCTGAACTCTAACACACTGACCAACTCCTAATGAAATGATAATGGTTTCTTTCATAAAATGGTCAGACTCGCTAATGGGGCCGAGAATCCCCCTCCTTTCTTTTTTTCTTCCTTTCCTTTTTTTTCTCCTTGAAATCTAAGCATAGAAGTTTCCCTAAAGAGGGCTTTAGAGAATGGAGCCTTTTAAAGGTAATTCCTGGCAACCTGAGCCCTAAGGTTTACATTTTCTGTTTTCACCCCTTCAAATTCAAATCAAGCCATTGGAAATAACAAGCATTCCGTATCTATGCATTTGGGGCAGCCTGCAGTTCTGACAATGGTGAATTTCCCCCCCACACACACCACCACACGCACCCATACGCGCTCATCATCCTAGAGCTCGTTTAAGCCAAAGCTTTGAAAGTAAACTGCTATCCAAGAGACGACAGCATTCTCTCTTAGAAGATCATTGATCACAAAAAATAAACCCTTTCCCACATCTCTTACCTTGAAGCAGTGCAATTACCTGCAGAGGCTGTCCCCGTCCTTGCACAACGAGCTTGTCTTTGAGCAGCAGCAGAATAACTCCAAGAGGGGGGAAAGTCCTTTATATTGTAATTTTCACTGTTTATATGCAAGAAGTGTAGTGGGTCTGCTCACGTAGGAATAAAAAGCCGAACAAACTGCACAGCAGCTACCATGTGAAAAGAAAAGACCTCTAGTGGCCACAGTCTGAATTCTTTAAGGGAGGGAGAGAGAAGAGATGGAAGGAAGAGAGGAAACACAGGCTTCGGTGCATGTA
Organism: Dinomys branickii; assembly: GCA_004027595.1. Lineage (NCBI taxonomy): Eukaryota > Metazoa > Chordata > Mammalia > Rodentia > Dinomyidae > Dinomys > Dinomys branickii. Next base: position 48,780 of record PVLD010002809.1, read on the forward strand.
AACACACACGCACACGCGCGCGCGCGCACACACACACACACACACACACACACACACACACACTTTCACAACCAATGCACCACTACACCTGTATACCCTTCAAACTCAGAGATTTCTTCTTTCTTTTCTTCATTCATCCTGCCCGGAGGTATAAACAGAAGTTTGTTTTGTGATTTAAGTGAGACCTGCTTAGGTTAGTAGCCATGGGGACATTTCAGTCTGATTTGAAAGGGGTGAATAGTTTCACAAACTCACTGCCACCCCCTGAAGGCCTGAGCAGAGAGGCTTTTACTGTGACCAGTCAAGAGGGTAAAACCCACAAAGGATCATAGGCCCATGCTCAAGAGAGCTCCAGCTCTGTGATTGGCCAGATTTGCATCTTTTCTAAACAGTGCAACAGTGGTAGTAACAGGCCAGCAGGGCCAGCTTCCTCTGTGTGTGTGCCCTGCTTAGTTGTACAGAATCCCTTGCTTTAAAAGACCACATGGTGGTTTGGAAATTCTCAAATGTTTGAAGGAAAGGCCCTACACTTCATTTTCTTCAAGGTCCCACAACCTACATAGCTAGTCCTGAGTACTATCCCTGACTTTCTAATTGAAACAAGCTGCATACATGTTTTTGCGAGCTACTTTGGTGAATAAGAGTTTGAGAAACATTCAGTTACCCAAAGACTTGCTGGAGAGGAATGCACAAGGACCTTCCTGGGGTCATCAGGGTATTTTTCCACCACTGATAAAGGGGACATTTTCTCATAGGGAAGTTTTACATACTGATTTGGTAAGGAGAGTTTCTCCATTGCTCGATGGGCCCTTTCAGACTCATCTCAGATGTTTGGGCGCTTTCCAGTTGGAAATCAGAGAAGTGGAAAAGATCGATTCTGTGGTTCTTTTCCCAGCAGTTCACAGTGTTTTTCTTTATTTCCTACAGAGTCATTTTGTGGCATGTATGACAGCTATCTTAGACCAGATGGGTGACCAACACTATTCCTTCTATATTGAGACCTTCCAGACCAGCTCGGACCTTGTGGTGAGTCTGCAGGATGCTGGGGGTGACAGTGAAGGGAAGACGAGTGTGACATACCATACTTTTCATTCTCATGAGTTTAGGGACAAGAGGATCTTGCCACACATCTTGAGTATGTGAGTGTGTGTGTGTTCAAGGTTATAAACATGCACATCTTATTTTCTGTCTCTAATATGTGTCACCTCTGGAGCATGTCTTCAATCCATGTCAGAATCAAGACCTGACTATCTACCACATTACCTAGATATACTTTCATAAATATTTATTGATAAAGCATGGATACTTTGGGACTTAACAGCATGAGTGTTGGTGTCCCGTGGCCTTAGATTTGTTTTTTTATTTGATGAAATAAAGGTGAAACAAAAATTCATAACAACATAATAGGAGAATAACAATAGTTAATACATTATGCGTTATCTTTAAAGTAGGTGCTCAGGGTACAAGATAAGAGTATAAAAATTTCTCCAATCGATGTTAGCACAAACCTTTTTAATGAAATAAGAGACACTGATAGTATAACTGACTTGCATTTTTTCCCTTTTCCCCACTGTCCTCTCCCCTTTCACCCATCCTAGTTCCTTTTTCCTTTGTAACAGTTTCTTCCCAATTCACAATATCTATTGTACATTTTAGAATTTATTTACAATATGATGTTTATACATGTGAATCTGATTTATTTCACTTATGAGTATGGCCTCTAGTTGCATCCATCTGTCTATAAGAGTCTCAAGTTTATCCTCTATGGCTGAGTAGTACCCCATTGTATAAAAATACCACATCTTTTTGATCCGTTCCTTAGTGGATCTGCATGTGGGTTGTTCCCAAGATTGTGCTGCTGTGAACATGAGTACATATATATCACTCTGGCATGATGTTTTAACTTCTTCTGGGAAGATGGGTCAAATGGGACCTCTAATCCTAGTTTTTTGAAGAATCTCCACAGTGATTTCCACAGTGGTTGTACCAGTATACACTCTCACCAACAGTGGACAAGGGTTCCTTTTTTCCCACAGCCGCTCCAGCATTTGTCATTGGTTGATTTTTTTATTATAACAATTCTTTCTGGGGTGAGATGGAATCTCAGCATTGTTTTAATTTGCATATCTTGAATGACCAGTGATATTGAACACTTTTTCATATATTTATTTGCCACTTATATTTCTTCATCTGAAAAGTATGTATTCATCTCAGATGATCATTTTGGGATTGGGTCTTTGAGTTCAGGAGGATCTGATTTTTTTTTTCAATTCTTTATATGTTCTAGCTAGAAGTCCTTTGTCTGAGGGACAATTGGCTAAACTTTTTCCCACTCTGTGGGTTATCTTTTAACTTTGTTGGTGATTATTTTCTGCTGTGCAAAAGCTTTTAAATAAGATGAGATCCCAGTTTTTGATTCTTTGAAGTATTTCTTATAGTTTGGGTTTGGTTCATGAACTCTACCTACCCTTATGTCTTCAAGATTTCTACCCACTTCCTTTTCCACTAGATTTAGTGTTTCTGCATGGCCTTAGATTTGAATCCTGCATTTATCACTTGTTAGCTGTGTGACCATAGGTGAGCTAACCTTCATTGAGCCTCAGTTTCTTGTCTGTAAAGTGGGGATAATATTATTTATGTCAAAGTATTGTGAAAGAGTTACCTGAGGACATAGAAGAGGCTCAGTAACAGAAAACTATAATAGTATTACCTTATGATAACGAATGTAGAGAGGAAATTGGCCGCTGAGTCCTACCGTCCTCACCTCTCAGGACTTCTTTGCAGGATTGTTTGCCTGTGGCATGTGGCCTTTGGCTCATACCTTTATACCACATGACTATCACCATACAGACCAGCCCATGCTGTCACTATCCTGGGGGTATAGCAGAGCACACTTTGTTCTCAGTGTGGTCACCTTTGTGACTGTCACCTTAATGCAGACAGACTCAGAAGTCCTGCTATGGGAAGCTCACTCTTAGTTCTCTTTGGAGCCACTAGTACTCTAGCAGTCAACAACCTCAGAGAGTGGCCCAGCACAGAGAGTAATTAGACAGCCGGGCTGGGGATATAGCTCAGTGGAATAAGCGCTTGCCTAGCAAGCGCAGGGTCCTGAGTTCGATCCCCAGTACCGCAAAAAAAAAAAAAAAAAATAGCCACTGCCCTGCACTTTCATCCACTTGCCAGCAAGGCACACTCCCCAGAGGCTTGGGACCTTTTCCCTGCATATGCAAAAAAGAAAAATGAATTAAAAAATTGGAGGAAGCCAAATAACATGTCTCTTCCCTCATATTTCTGTGTCCTCTTACATGGAAATAGATACCTAATTTTTTATTTTTTGTAGAAGGAAAATTTTCTCGGTAAGGGAGATGGAAAGGGGATTCTTGTTTATTATTATCATCATCCTCAAAACAGTATCACACAGGGATTAGGACTCACATTTTAAAGTCTACACTCTGCTTGCTCAAGGGACCACAGCTAATGTGGGCAGAGGCTGGATCTGAACCTCGGTTCTTACTCTTGTACCTTGCTGTATCTTTTCACTGAGAAGCCACACTGACCATCTGTAAGGCTAAAGCCTGCTTCATCCCCATAGCAAGGGGATGTGCCTGTCATGATACCCAAATTTCCTCACGTGATTTCAAGGTTAGATAATAATACCCACCATCATCCTCGCCCAGCATTAATGAGCATTTGCAAGGTATCCCTCAAGTTAGGTGTTACCCCCATTCTCTTGATGTGGAAGCTGGGTCTTAGATCACTGATGTAACTTTCCCTAGAAGCAAAGATTGCTGAAAAGGAATCAATGTCATTTCCAGAATTTTGTATTTTGTCATAAAGTAGTGATTTTCAAATTGTGTCCTTCTGAGCCTCACTATCTTGTACCATTCACACACACACACACACACACACACACACACACACACACATCAACCAGAGCTGATCTACTCCTATCTATTTCATATATCGGGTGTCAGGTGAGGGTGAGATTTCAGTTGCACAAAGAATTCTGCAGTTAAAATTATTTGAAAACCACTGCTTAAGAAAAAAATGCTGAGTAGACCCTGTCTGGATTTTAGGCTTTACCTGAATCATCCAGGTGATACAGCTTTATTAGCTCCAGCTTAAGAGGGCTGGTGATTCTGGTCCTTGCTTTCCAATTTGTCTTGAATTTGTTTTCTGCAAAGATGGAGACCAAGTTCAGCCCACTGCAAAACCTGATAGAGTGCAGTGAAGTCCACTCTGAACCCCTTCAAGGGAAAGAAATGGAGTCCTTGTCACTGTGCTTCCTTTAAACTGCTCATGTGCACAAGTGTGACCGTAGAATTAGCTCTGTTTACAGCACTGCTAATTAGATGTTCATTTAAATAATAGTTTGCTTGCTCAGTGACCTGAGATGCTTTCATGGAATGTAGATTATTTCCATCTTAAATACATATTTGGGAAAATGATTATAAAATCGCCACATCAATGAATACATTTGCTTTTTTACTCTCAAACACAGAATTAATAGTGCTTTATTTTCAGAATGTCTTCTCATTCCATATTCATGTTCCACTTATTTGTGAAGCAGCCTCTCGGTAGCTAACTTTTAAGCTTCCATTTACATTCTATTTCAGTGAGTTTGCCTGAATTGCTTAATGAAAAGCTGTGCCCCTTCCCTTTGTGTCTCTCCAAAAATTAATATAAACAAATTCAGAAAACCAACAGGATCTGAGTACTTGCTGACATCCCTATAGAACAGGATGACAAGCAGGTTTTTGTGTTATTGTTCCAGGACTTCTTGATGGAGACCTTCATCATGTTCAAGGACCTCATTGGGAAAAATGTGTACCCTGGAGACTGGATGGCCATGAGTATGGTTCAGAACAGGTGAGCTGCTACCTGCTTCCTAAAACCACCATGCCCATACCCCGTACTAATTATAAAGATCACCAGGAGGGACAAGATACCCTAATGTGAAGAAATTAAGGTATTCACAGAATCTTTCTTTCTGCATTTAAACCCAAGAAAGAATACCTCACCAATCTCAGAGCTACACCAAATGTCCTTCCGACCTTCTGTTTCACACCCAGTCACAGCTGTATATTTTATCTGTGAAGCCTTCCCTAGACTCTCGAGACAGGAAAAAGTAGGAAAGCCATTTTAAAATTATATTATTTTAAAATTTATTAAAATAATAAAATATATCCTGTGACATATGGTAAAGTAACTTTAGAAAGTACTGAATTAAACAGCTTTGAACAGGCTTCTGTGCTGCGGAACATCTCAGAGTTTTTACTATGCTAGTGTGATTTTTTTCCTAAGAGCAAGATTTAGGATACAGCATTTTGCTGGTTAATTTGCTTTTGGGACCATTCAGTTTGCGATTGGTGTGTCTCTGTATGTGTGTATAATGCCTGTTAGCATCTCATAGAACATCAGTGCAACCCAGGTGTAGCTCAGATCCCACATGGCCCTGCACAACATGAGATAAAAAGTAATTATGGATATTTTCAGTCTTTACTTGCTAGGTCTTCAGTACCATTTCACCAAGATGAAATCCAAGTCGTAACACTCAGCAATATTTCCGGGCATTATCTTTCTCTGTTCCTCTGGCTCCCAATATTTTTCACATTCCGTGATTTCCCCTGGTTTCCCTCAAAACCTTTCTTCCCAAATCTCATCCATGAATTCATTCGAACAGGGCCTTCTTGACTCTTTTCTTTCTTTTCTTTTCCCTTGCATTAGTTATCTTTCCATGGCTGCGACAAGGTACCTGGCATAGAAGGTGAAAGGTGGACAGACTTATTTGGGTGCATGATTATAGAGATTTCTGACCAGTAGACTGGCTCCAAGGCAGAAATATCATGGAGGTGGGGCCTACGGGAGGAATGCTGCCCACATGGCAACCAGAGCAGAGAGACAGCGAAGACCCAGGGTGAGAGATGCGCTCTCCAAAGGCTCAACTCCTAAGGATAGTTCAGCTATGAATCCATCAGTGAATTAATAATCTGCTGATGAGCAGGACAACCCCATGCGTGATCCAATCCCCTTCCAAAACCCCACCACTGAACACTTGGGACTTTAGGGATATATTTTAGACATAAACTCTCTCACCCCTTTTCTTTGGCTTTTTATGTTTGTTTAGGTCCCATCCATAGAAAACCCTTCACCTCATGCTGGCTTCTTGTTTCATCTCCCTCTACCTAGTACCTTTGTTCTTTATCACAAAAGTCAAACATTGTCTGGCAAAGACGGAAATCTCCCCAGAGGGTAGAAGTCAAACAAGCAAACATAGAATTCTCTTTAGTGGAAGAGAAGGAAGAAAGACTATGAACATTGAAATATTGATGATTTTGTCATCAGATACATCTGAGAGTTTCTCTTTCATGTGTGCCTAAGAGCGACTCCAGCCCCAGCTGGCCTCCATCCTTGACCTTGAGTCCTCTGAATAGCTGTTCTTCCGCTCCCTGAACAACCTCACCATGTGGCTTGCTGACACCTTTGTTCTGGTGCTTTTGGGTCAGCTTTAGGAGCTGGAGCTGGTGTTTGTCAAGGCAGAAGGAAGTACCTGTGCCTCTCTGACTGCAGTGGGAAGAGGAAGATCAAAGCCCCACAGCACACTGTCACCTTGCCTGAGTCTCCTCGTTCACATCACAGGTCCTGTCTCTGTGCAGCCCTGATGTCTGCACCAGCTTCCAGGCCATGAGACCTGTACAGTTGCACACAACCCATGTTCTAAAGGCCCTATGGTAGTTTTAGCACTTGCATAGCATTTTCTAGTTCTTAGTTTTGGAACAAGTGGACTTGCATTTTCATTTTGCATTGAGGCCCACAATTATGCAGCTAGTCCTATCTATGTCAGTGATGAATCATCTCTGGACCGAGGTTGCAGCCTTTTGTACTGCATGTGGGCCCCTTCCCTGCTTGGCAGATAAAGTCACGGGGTTTTGCCAAATTACCTGAAGCACTCGGAAGATGTGGGCAGTGATCATGTCATTCACATACTGCACCTGAGATATACTCAGCTTCTCCCTGCTGCCTGCCTTTGTATGCTTGTATGACCTTGCATAAACTATGACTCCGTACAGATGTTCCTCTTTTCCCCTTGACCAGACACCACATGGAAACATCGTGCAAATTCTTGACCACTTAATCCCTACTTGGTGGCCCCTTGTTGGGCCCCCTCATGGTTGGAAAACTTGTTCCCTCCTCAGTGTTGCTGTGGATCACCCTGTTACAGCTCCACCCCAGTGCCTATGATTGTGTTGTCATACAACTGTTTTTCCCACTGGAGAATGGTTTCTTCAGGGCAAGTACTTCCTCCAGCTTATCACTGTGTTTCTCGTTTCTGATACCGAATTTAACATTCATAAAAAAGGAGCAGTGAACTTTGTGTATCCAAAAGGTACTTATTGATTAGGATTTTTAAATAATTCAAACTTGCTTAAGGAAAAGAAAATTTATTTCTTCAGATAACTGAAATCACTCCAAAGTATGGCTTCAAGCATGGATGTATGTAGGAGCTAAAATAGTGATGTAAGGAATCCGTACCTCTTTCTCTGCTTTTTCTCTCTCTTGGCTTCATTTGCAACCAGATGCTATCTTCTGGGTGGAGAAAATGAGCTCTAGAAGATGCAAATAAATATCTTGTTGGGTTTATTACCCAAATAGAACAAACCACCTTCTGGAAAATCTGCCCAACAATAGGCACCACACAAGTCCCCAGCCTAGTCTTCAAAAGTCCAGCCTGGGCTACATATCTGTTTATAAACCTCTGTGGCCAGAAGAATGTAATCCTTGGATCTCATGACCTGCCTGTGGAACTGAGGGTGGCATGGCCAGTTCTACCCAAACTTCAAAGACTGGCAGCAAAGGGGAAGCAGGGGACATAGTTCTCTAGAGGTAAACCTAGGAGTTAGTACCTGAAAAAGGAAGAGATGATGGACAACAAATGTACAAGTGTCCACCGCTGATATGGCTGGAGCCCTCTAAGGCAAGCTTCCCCTGCTGAGCCGCCTACATAATTGTGCTGGGAGATCTCAGCTTGCCATGGACTTCAGTCCTTTTTAGGACAGGGCTCCTGAGATGATACAATGAGCCTTGTTTCTCCATACCTAGAAAATTAGAATTTAATCTTCTCAGGGATCTAAGATGGTAGAATTATTGCCCTAAATAGAAACATTTATCTCTCTTAAGTATCAGCCAAGTATTTTTCTTTATTTTTCAATTTTACTTTAAGGTAGACTTAGGAGCACAGCCTGGGCTTCAGATTACTGAGTTCTGTGACCTTCCCTTCCTGGGGGAGTCATTTAACCTGTGGGAGTGTCAGTTTCCTGATCTAAAAAAAAACAAAATGAAGATAATCATAACTCCCTTGTATAGATCTCTTCTTTTTCCCTTTTCTGTGGGGACAGAATTGAGTCACTTTTTAGTATAGTACCAGAGTCTGAGAAGAACTTAGCAGTGGTATCACCAACCCTGAGGGATCAGCAAACTTAGTCTTGGATTAGAGAAGCATATGCTAATGTCAACACCAAAAAAAGTGATAATTAGTGTTCCTCACAGGCACATGACTCTGTAAACTCCCTTCATCTTCTGGCTCCAAGAATCCTTTACATTTATGGAGCCCTGAAAATTATGTCACTGTGTTTGCATTTTATGTGCTATTCTAACAGTTAACATTTCTTAATCACCCGGATCCATCACTGCTGTAAATGCTTTACACATATTAACTCATTTAACCCTCACAACAAGTTTACTAGGATGTTGCACTAACATAATCTACATTTGATACAGGAAGCTGAGACACAGAATTAGGTGAGTGACTTCTGACTGTTGCATCACTGAAACAAAACAGAGAAACCATTGGCTCCTGGCCCAAGTCCTTAACCTCTGCTGCTTCATGCCGGAAACACATAGTAGGCTTGTAGGAAATACATTGGCAAAATAGGCAGGCTAGGTCATACAGCTAGGGTGTGGGAGATTTCAACATAATTTGCAAAAACAGAACACGTACCATGATTTAGCCTACTCAGGTATTGCCCAGGACAGCAATCTGTCTTCACCAAAAATATGTAACTATTCTTGTGGCCAAGGCAAGCTTCACTTCTCGGTTAGTCTGGACGTTCCCACTAACTTTCTTCCTCTTTCTTTTCTACCTCTCTTCTTCCCTTTTGCCTTTTCATCTGTCCTTCGCTTTTTCTTCCCTCACTTTTTTCCTTCCTCCTGCTTTATCTTTCCTCCCTATTTTTTGTTACTATAATTTATTTATTTATATATATATATATATATATATATATTAATTTTAAAAGTAAAAGAACAAAAACACTAACAAACATACACACGGTAGCACAAGAACAGTACAAAAACCGAACTACAGGTGGCAGGGGATCGACAATGGTTGTTGTATTACACGTTGGTAGCTTCAAAGTGTATACTCAGGACAGTACAAATAGACATACAAGATTGATCAAACAACTAATCACCGATTGTTTCCCACATCAATATGACATGAGACAACGGTGCAACCATGTCAGCCACCCCGCACATACATACATACCTACTCAGCTATCCTCCTCTTTTTTTAAAAAATTACAAAATTATTATAAAAATAATTATAATTAAAATGTATAATTATGGTTATGATTGTAACTATAATTGATAATCATAAAATGTTATTATCAATTATTTTTGTAAGATTTACTTAAATAAAATTTAAAGATCCAAATATTTTCAGTTTTTAATTTAAAAATTTATTATTAAAAATTAAAATATATTTCTTATTACTTATCATAAAATTGCTTATGATAATTAAGTATGTGTGTATCTATTAGCTATCTACTATTGGATTTTCTCTTCGTTGGATGAGGGAGTGCAGTGTTCCAGATCTGAATATTCTGCAGCTGTGTGCTATTTGTATATGCAGATGCAGATGTAAAAACATGTCTATTGTAAGAAATACTTCCTGTTAGAGCATTTTTCATTTCAATAAGATAAAGCATTCAGTAAGATCTGATTTACATGACATGGTTAATTTTTAAATGATCAAGTTCTTTATAATGTTGTAAATTAACAAAGTTGTGCCTAGGAAACTCTTTCTTCATTCCATCTGCACCTCAATCTGGGATTCTGACATTTTGAGGGGACTTAGGAATTTATGCCCATCACTAAAGCTTCCCTTAAATGCAGTCAATGAGCACATGTTTATTGCATGTCTTGGGCATCCAGCTCTGTAGGGAGTGAATGTGCCATTAAAGCAATGTTTCCACAAGGCAAGGAGCTTCCAGTCTACTGGAGGAGACAGTACAGATGCCCATGGAAATATGGCCCAGTGCTGCAATGATTGTCACGCATTCAGAGCCCCAAGGCATCACAGTGAAGTTCAACTTCTGATTGCCTGAGTTCAAATCTTGTCTCTGCCACTGAACAGCTGTATGACCTGAGGCAAGTTACTTAACCAATCTGGACCCAGTTTTATTCACTGTAAAATGGAACTAACATTAGTCCCTATCACAAAATGAACAAAATGAAATAATATACATAATGTAGTTAGAACAATATCGGCACATAGCGAGCACCTCATAAATGTTAGCTATTGTTTTATTTTTACAGTCCCATGGGCTGGATATATCCAAGATACTTTACAGAGAAGCAAATCTGGGCTGGATATTGTCTATCTTGGTTGGTGATGTCATTTAAGGTCTGATACTGTCTCAAATACATAATAGGCACATAGGAAGGCACAGCAGTTGATGTAGGAAGTCCAGGAAGGCAGTGTTCAGTCATATCGTGGTTGATGAGTGTGGGGAAAAGCCCTTGAAACCCACCTCCCCTTCCTCCTGCCTATTCTCCTATCCTAAATTATAGTGAGTATTCTTTTGGGGATTCTCAGTTCCTCCAAACCACATCACCCAAAGACAGGGGGAGAGGAGAAAGAGGCACAGCTACTCCTGATCGCTAGATGGCTCAGGATTTTCAATTCGTGGAAGGAGGCTGTTGCACCCTCACCGTGGCTCCAAGTTCTACAGAAATGTCAAGGGCAGCTGGGCTGAGCCATGACCTGACCCTGAGCTGGACTGTGCCAGTTCACCTTCTGGGTGCGTGGACCTTGTATACATTGGGAAAGGACCAGCCTAATGAGTAGAGAAGTGGAGGTCTCACTTCCTGGAGAGGGGAGGTACAAGAGCTCCTGTCCCATAGCCAGCTCTTCCGTTTCCACCTTTGAGTCTGGACCAGTAGAACCAACTACACCCCATGAACCACGGGGGAAGGTGATTCGGAGAGGCCCTCCCTTTGCTCCTCTCCATGCATCTCCCCAAAAGGGCAGACCTGCCTCCTGCTCCATCTCTTACTCCCATCGTGCAGCCCATGGGCATAGGCCAGTCCATGCTGTTGTGCTGAATCAGCATTATATTCTACCTCAGATCTTCCAGTTCCCAAGCTGTGAGGTGTTAGTAAGTTAGGAATGAACAGACCAACAGCAGAATTTTATGCAGGACGTCTGTGAATAGAGGCACTGGGCCACCTGCTTCATACTCTTTCATTCAGCTTTTGCACATGGCTCATTTCACAGATGATGCGACTGAGGTACGCGGAGGCCAAGGTCATGGTGCAGAAGAGTGGCAGGCCAGAGCTGACCTAGCCAGGAATCCAGTCCAGGGAGTGGTGTATGTGGTTCATACAGACTCACCCAGGAGGGGAGCTATGGAGGATCTCAGCTGCTTCTCATACATATGTCCTGCCATGTAAAGCGAGGGAAAAGCTGGGACCACAGCGAAGCCTCACACAGTGTGGTTCTCCCAGAGTCAGCGCTGAGTTTGGCTGCTCTTTCTGTCGTCTCTTTCTGCTCACCGCAGCTGACTTCTGTTTCTTTGCTGTGTCGCGTATGGTGTCTGGTTCCTCCTGACTCTTCACTGGCTTCCACCGAGGGCTCTGGCCCACTGCATTCTCCCTGGAGGGATTCTATCTATTCTTGTGCAGGCCTGGGTGCCCCCGGTGGGTAGACCTATCTGTGAATCACCCCCCCCAGGGTGCCAGCCAGCCCAGGCTGGACTTTGTGTGCCAAATGTTGGCCTTAAACCCAGCCAGCTGTGGTCAGTGTGGCAGCATAACACAGGCACAGTGAGGGGGCACCCTGGGCATGGTGGGATGGAGAGAATGACAGTACTTCAAAGGCACCAATGTGCTTTTCTGATGAACTGCTAAGGCTCTAGAGAAATGCCAAGCTAGGATGAGCCTGGCCCCTGTTGCTTAGCAGCTATGTGAATGTGGGGCAGTTATTTGATCTTTCCAAGGGTCATTCTTTTCTTCTGTTAAATGGGTGTAACTGTAGCAGCCTCCTCAGGTTATGGAATTAATTGGAAAAATATCTGCAAAGCACTTAGCACAAGGTATATTTATATGATAACTACTGATATTGCTATCATCATTATTATTAATAAAGTGAGCCGTAGCTGAGATTGAACAGAATTACAAACATTCCCTCTGGACAGACTGTCAGAGCGGTTAAATACCTACACTCTAAAGGCAGCGTGCCTTTGTTTGAATTCTGATTCTACAGGCACTGACTGGGTTACTGAAAAGTAACCTAAACTCATGTCTCTAAGATGGCAAAACATCAAGCTCAGACAGCTTTGTGAGATTAGAAAAGACAGACAAGAAAAAAGAGAGAAAAATACCAAAAGGAAACAAGAGAGGCAGAAAGAGAAGGGAAAACATTTACTTAATAGAGAACCTGGCATAAATTGTCAATGTGATTGTGATTATCATTACTCCCATACAGCCCGCTGAGCATTAGGTTGAGATTTGGTCATGCACTTTGTTTTTAACAAGTGAGCTTCATTGTTCAGAGCCACAAGAGAGCTAAGTGGGTTTTCTTTCTAACCCACTTCACCGTAGTAGTGCTTAGGTTTTTAGAACAATTGTTTAAAGGAGAAGGAGACAAAAAATAATGAGAAGAAAATGAAAAATGAGAAGAAAAAGCCCTGTTTTTACAAACCCAAACAGGGCACCAAAGTGAAGTGGGTATGGAGGTGTCCAGAGGGAGAGAAGAAAGCTGGCTTTCTCCTTTCTTTTTCCTGCTACTGTGTGGTGGACTGACAAACGGTGGGCAACTTACAACCCCCAGCTGAACTGAATCAGCGTGGTGCTGGGAGTGGGAGGCCCGCCTGAGGACTGTTGCCAGCAGCATGAGAGGCAGCACTGGAGAAGAAGTGCGGCTGTTGGGAGCTGAGAGAAGCTTTGGGTGCTGTTCGAAGCTGTAAGGAGCTGTTGGTTCTCTTGGAGGTCCTTATCGTGCTGGCTTTCCCGATGAACTTGGCTGTTCCCGTTGTCAAAGGAGCTCAGGACCTTGTTATCACAGAGAATGGCTTTGGTTCACTTTGAGGGAGCTCTTTCACATTGAGCATCACTTTCTGGCTCCAGAGGGGAAGAAGGTGCACAGCTCAGTCTCTTGGAGAAGCTTGGCTTTCCTGATCATCAGAGGAGCTCAGGACTTCACTGTTGCTGAGGATGGCTATGGCACCTTTCGGGGGAGCTCTGGTTCTTACTTTAAGCATCGCTTCCTGGCTCCAGTGCAGAGCCCTCATGCTGCTAGCACAGATCCTTCCTTCTGCTGGCACAGACTTTCTAGCTTCCATCACTAACGTTTGGGCCTTCGTGGTACAGATCTGTGAATGAGACATTGCCATGGGCTCTAGGCCTCCAGCTGGACTTATGCAGGACACTACCATAGGATCCAGGCCCTCAGCTGATTCTTTGGTCTTTAGTGTGTGGACAGATTTCCTGCACTCTTGTATATGATTCTTTGGGTGTCTATTATAAATAATCTTATAAAATATGTGTCCTGCATTATATTGTTGCCCTTGCAAAAACCCCCATACTATGATATACTGATACCTATTGGCATAAGGCTCATCAACTTTTGGGCACTGTGGTGGTCTCTGAAAGCCAGAGACAAAGTAAGGCTGGCAAGCAAAATAATGATCACTCCTGGAACTCCGGATAGCTCTGCTGCTACTGAGAATGTGTAAAGCCCCTCACTGTGGTGTCACATTTCAGATTCTGAGATGTTTATACATAACATGACAGTCACTCAATGGATTTCCATCTGGGGAATCAGATAACTAATCTTTAAGGAGGAAATATGGATGTTGGTTCCAAGGCATATTAACAAATGAAAAAACAGTAAAATGAAAGAAACCTCACTTTTTGACAGCCTGTTGGGGTGGTGGATTTTGTGGGATTTTTCTTTCTGTCTTTGTAGGTCTTGCCTGCCTCAAGCATCTTTCCAAACTGCTTGTCTGCCCTTTGCCTGTCCATTTAGCTGTTACTCTTTGCCTTTGAAAAAGAAAAAAAAACAGTCTAAAGGGAGAGGTCTTGAGCAACCATAACTACTCTGCTATTCTCACTGTGTCAGGAACCATATTTAGTTTTGCCATGGTGGCTCTTGCTGAGACTTCAGAGCCGCTTTAACATGTCTCAACCCCACAAACTGGAAAGTAGCACAATCAAGGTTTGTATGTATGTGTTTGGGTGGTAAATTCTGTGATCCTAACACCAACAGTGGCCTACACTGTCTTTACATACAACAAACGTGTAAGTATTTAATGAACACCTGGCCCAGCATTCTTGACCAGCAATGCCCACACAGCAAATGCTACAGGTTCCTGTCCACATACTTGGCTCACCCAGCAGCTTTGGTGAACATTTCCTATACATCCTGACAGCTTCTTCCTTCTTTCTTTCCCTGGGATTTCTCTGGAAGAATAGTGTTCAGCCCATTTTTAAGGCAGACCAGCTGTACCAAGGACTTAATGCCCTAGGAAAAATTTTTAGCCATTGAGGTTCTGGTGTTAGTGGTAGAAGTATGTCTACTTTTTTGCCCCCTAGGAGAAGATATTTCTGATGTGCAAATGTGTTGTATAACATTTTCTCAAGGCTTCCAAGAAGCAATGAGTCCTGAATATTGCCCACAGCAATACTTTTTTTTTTTTTTGGCAGTACTGGGGATCGAACTCAGGACCCTGCGCTTGCTAGGCAGACGCTTATTCCACTGAGCTATATCCCCAGCCCCCCCACAGCAATAATCCATTCAGCACCACTTCCTTTATTATCTGCCCATGGGGGCCCAAGTTGGCCAGATAGGTATTTTCCCTGACCAGCCATTCTACAGATAGATAGTTATTGTGTGGCCACTGCTCATCAAAAGTGCTAGTCATATGGGTGAGATGTGCTCCTGTGCTCTAAAACTGTATAAACATAGATACAAAAGTGGACTTGAACACCATTGGTTAAAACTGGGAGGCACCTACGGAAATCCAAGAGAGGGATGCTAGAGGTCTGGTGCAGGCCATTTATCGTGGGGAGGGATAATGTGGAATAGTTGGATTCTGATGCTTTCTGAAAGCAGTTCTAAGAGGATGTGCCGACAGGCCACGCATGGGACAGGAGACAAAGTCAAGGATGGTACCTAAGTTAGATGCTTTTACCTTCTCTGAACACTTAGCAAAAGGGAACTGTCCCTCACTTAGTTAGGAAAACTACTGAAGGACATGTCTGGGGCCAGAAAGAGCAGAGATTATGGGTGCTGTTTTTTGGCATGTACATTTCAGAAGTCTTTCAGTGATCTAAGCATGGATACAGAGCAGAGCACTGGCATCAAACTGATGCTCAGGGAGATACCAAGGAAGGGGATAAGCCTTTGGAAGTCAAAGTCATGTGAGTTAGTGAGTACGTGCACATAAGGAGGTCTGATCCCTGTGTAGTACAGCATAATGGAGGAGACAGACTTTAGTGAGTCATACAGATAAGTCATCCTATAATCACAGTGAATGCTGGCAAAGAGCATGACAGTGAGAGTCGTTTGGGGGACAGGATGCAGCAAGTCCTGTCCTAAAGAAACTCATAGTCCAAAAGAGGAGGTCCAGCTGCAGAGAGACAGCTAGAGTATGAAGCGTGGTAACAAGGAAGCAGAAAATGTGAGGGGTGGCTGTCGCTATGGCTAGGGAAATAGTAGAAGGCCTTATGAAACAGAAGGCTTTTGATCTGGACCATAAGGGGAAGGCAGAATTTTGACTTTAAGAAGTCAGAAACAGTGTTTCCTTTTACAGACAGGTGCTTGTGCCACCGAGCTATAGCCCCAGCCCCCAGTGTTTCCTTTTACAGAAAGAGGGAACATGGCCAAGTGCTCAGCAAGCAGAGCACAGGGTTAGAGTGAGGATAAGTGTGAGAAGGAAGGTTGAGGGCCAGTGATAAAAGGTGGTGACTATCAAGAGTAAGAGTTCAGAATTGTCCTGTGCATGTGGGAAGCTGTAGAAGTCAGGATTAACCACAGTGAGAACAAAATGCTCCATAGGATGACGGAGGAAGAGGTGAGTGTCTGTAAGAGCAGTCGAGTGGGCTCGACAGGGACCAAGGAGAGGACTAGATGGCCAGAGAGACACTTAAGGACAAATATAAGTAGACAGTGGGTACCCAAATGTTAAATGTGGGTAACATTTGACCAGTAATATGACTGGAAGAAGAGTGGAAAAGAGTTGCATAGAGAAGGTACAAGACATGCCCAGAAGAAACATCAGTGGAATATTGTTATAATAAAAAAGCCAAGAAACCACCAAAAGGTCCATCAATAAAAAAGTGATTAAATAAACTGTGATGCATCCATATAGCAGAATGCTTTTCAGTGATTAAAAAGGATGATGTATATGTGCATTCACTGGCAGAAAAGGAGCCCACGATTTCTTGTTGAGCAAAAAAGACAGGCTGTGAAACAGCATTTATTGTGTAATGCAATTTATCAAAATGTTAGCCTTAGAATCCTTAGAATATCACTCATGTATATACGTCTAGGAAGAACGTTGAAATTATATTCATCAAAATGTTGATGACAGCTTTCTCTAGATGATAGAAACTAGTAGAATATGTTTTTTGTTTTTAGTTTTTTTGGGGAAGTGATAGCTTTCTTTAGATGATAGGATCTGGTAGAATATTTGGGGGATTCTTTTTATAACTTTTCTGGATAGAACGAACCTCTGCCATAAGCTTCTAATATCTTTAACATAAGACCAGGCAAATTTTCAAAAGTCAATCAGTTCTTGAGTTCTTGCAAGGTAACCGTGGCCCTAGATCTTGAGTGGGATTAGGTGTTGTTCTGTACTGACATGATCTACACATCAGCAGATGGTCTTTGAACTTCTCCCTGAGAAAGAGAGAGTAAGGGGAGGGCTCTGGTGGTCTAGTAACCTTCTTCTCTCCTTCAGGGTCTTCCTGAGAGCTATCAACAAGTTTGCGGAAACCATGAACCAGAAGTTTCTGGAACATACGAATTTTGAATTCCAGGTGAGTCTGAGGTGCCAGAATTGCCCCTGGAGCAGCTGGGCATTGTTATGGCATCTTATAGCTGGCCACTCCATCCCACACATCCCAAAGTACGTGGCAGCATACCAGTATCTCTGGAATGTCCAAGGAGGTGTTACATGGGGAGGGGAGTTCTCAGGCCCTGAAACCGAGGTCCTGATTAACTAGTCACCAATTGAGCCTCATATGCAAATGTGAATGCATAATGGATCTTGTGTTCATGAGAAGACTTGTGTTCATTTAGTGTTAGTACAGCAAGTGCCACCTTTTAAAGCTACATCACATTTTCTTAGTTTTCTCTTCATGGGAGCCTAGAAGCATCCAGTCATAGGCACAAAATATGATTTACAGTAAATCTCACAGTACATCTTTTGTGGCTTTTCAATTCTTCCCAAAGTCATATTTAGTGATCAGCCAACTTGGAGCTTCCGAGATATTCAGGGACCTAAAAATATGTCCCTGAGACAAACAGTGACACATCGAGTCCAGAGCCAGTCTAGGCTCTTGAAGAACCAATATTTCAAAGCCTGTGGGGAAATTCCACATGGCTGCCTGTGGCTGGAGGTATGAGAGAGAAGACCCTGGAAAGGCCCTGTAGGAAGTCCCTAACCTCCTGGATCTCTTACAGTGGGGACTAAGGTAATACCTGTCACTAAGCTTGGTGAGCTGGGGCCATGGCCTTTTCTGCTTGTTCTTGTGAGGTGTTCTCATCTTATCTGGGCTTTGGCTTGTCACTAGCTAAGGCTCTTCAGGCAAGGCATGGACTGCGTCCATGCTCAGGTGCCACGCCTATAAATGCTGTCAACTACATTTTCTACTGCAGAAGAGTTTTCCAGCATTGGGTGTGTCTATTGGCTTGCTGGGAACGTTTGTAAGACATTCTTACCAGTTTCCTGTCTGATACTTCATTGTCAAAGAGGCCTCTCTTGCCTGAGTCCTCCCAGAGGACCCTCTATCTACGCCACAGTCGTTACTCATCCATCACCGTTGTGCCTGTGGGAGTCTTTCCATGGTGCTCATTGTCATTTGAAATCATCATTTTACATATTTGTGTTTTTGTTTCTTCCATGAGCTTCTTGAAATCAAAGACTGCATACCCCAAGCCATCCTCTACTCTGTGCCTGGCACACTGTAGGGCTCCATGGAGGGTAACATTGAGGGTAAAACCTGCAGCTGAGAACAGTAGTTTATAAGACTTTGGCTGAAACATTATCTTTGAAGAAATTCTCCTACTATTTCTCCCTCAAACCAGCTGTTGATAACTGATAACAACAGTAGCTGGCATTCTCTGATGGATTCTGCATGCTACGTCTCATAAGGAGCACTCTAAGGGTGTCATCTTTCTTAATCTTACAACTACCATGCAAGTTCGCTGCTGTGACTAATAATTTGTCCCCCTTTAAGATGCAGGAATAAAACTCAGAGGCAATGAGTAGACAACCCAAAGTCACATAGCACATCAGCCCAGTTGGGAATGTGACTTAGACAGCCATAGCCACACGCCAGGTACAGTGGCCCCTGCTGCCTTGGGTTGACCGCCTGGCTGCATCTGGGTAAGAGCATCTCCTGGCATTACAAATTTTTGTCAGTGGAACAAAACATGTCACATTGGCTGTTTCGAGTTAGGAGAAGTGTTTGATTCCCTTCCAAAGGTGGCTTGGTGCCAACGGGCTCCAGCTATATGTATGTTCAGAGAAGTGGATAAAGCCACTGTGTTTTTGGAGGGACAGACTGGAACAACATACCTATGACCAGGACAGCCAGTGTTTGGGCCATTAAATAAAGCCAGCTTGTTTGTTCATCTCTTTATGCAGCTGTTGGCAATTACAGACTCAAACCAGCTTCTCTGATTGTGGCTCTCCTCCATGGTCTCGGTGTACTTCCCAAAGGAAGGTCAGCCTCGGTCCTTCATGACATTCTTTTAGGTTTTATGACATTTTCCTGTATGGAAATCTGCATCTGAGAGATGATCAGTGAATGGCAGATCCTTGGATCTAAAGTCTGAGGTTATGAGCTGTGTGACTTTAGGCAAATTACTATTCCTTTCTGTGCCTCAGTTTCTTCATCATTAAATTAAGATCCTCCTAGTAGCTGTCTCATTAGATGGTCGTGATGATTAAGTAAAACAATTCATGTGAAGGACGTAGAACATTGCTGGGAACATAGAATAATGCTGGAGACATAGTAATAGATATGAGCTCAGTATGGTAATAATTATTTTGATGATGATGACAACCATGATGCTGGCCTCAGATGTGACTGGGCTGAGGCTCATGCCAGTCCCAGATAAACAGAACAGTGCAGAAGATTTTTCTGATGACCACAGCATTACCTGGCGCTGTCTACCTTACTCATACACTTCTGTAAAACAGGAAAGTGACCATGGTATAAAATAAAGTCTCTTTTTCTAGTCTATCTTCCATAGATATTTGGTGAAAGGTACCCAAGAGCAGAGTCGTTTCTCAGCCTTACCTTTAGCCTCTTACCTCTTCCTCCCCCATGTGAGGATGGATTTGTTCTCTGTACCCTGCCTAGAACATGCCTTGTCTCTTTCATATGGTGTCATTAATTATGCATTTAACATCAGCAGGAGCAGCATCTATCACCCCATGCTGCTGGCCTTGGCAGCCACTGTCCAGAGGAGGCAGGCACAGGGAGATTATCCCTAATATCTTTTCTGGAACTGTGGTTTGTGGTTCAAAGGGCAGAAACCAGGAAGCTGTGTGAATGCCATTCTGAGAGTGACAAGACCTGGGAATGACAAAAATGATGTCTTCTGCTTGGAGCTAAGGTCATTTACACTTCTGGACCCCGTTCTGGATACCAGGGCTTAGTGTTCTCATCCGTTTGTGTGGTCGGAGGAGACCAAGAAAGGATTTAGAATCCAGCTTAGCAGGGACTTTGCTGAGGGCCCAGGCTATTGCAACGTGTTTTGAAGAGTCTGGAAATAAAGCAAAACAGTCCTGATGGGGTTTGAATGCATCCTCCAAAGTTCATGTGCACTCTGCAACCATACTGGGAAGTAAAGTTTTTAAGAGGTGGTTGCGGCATGAAGGCTCTGCAGCTAGAGGGCTAGCACCAGCTGTGAGGCCTTTCACTGTGTGCTTCCCTGCCTCTAGAACTTAAAACAACCTCTGTCCTTATAAACTACTGTCTTGGTTACTTTTCTCTTGTTGCTAGGACAAAATACTTGACATCCAAGATTAAAGAAGGAAAGGTTTGTGTAGCTCACACTTTGTGATGGCAGGTAGTCTGCATGCAATATAAGGGAGGAAAACAGTCTTCTCTCTCTCCGCTCTTTTTGCTCTTGCTGCTTTTGCTTTTGCTGTCTTCTGCTGCCATGAACTGTCACTCTTCTGCCATGCCACACCCTGCCTTGGAGCCAGCTGACTATGGACTGAAATCTCCACAAATTGTGATCTTAAAAAACCTTTCCTTCTTTAAATTTGGGCATTACGTATTTTGTCCTAGCAACGAGAGAAAAGTAACCAAGACAGAAGTTTCTAAAGAACAGTGTGCACAGCCCAAGCTTCCTCTACTTTTCTGGTGCTTAGAGTAGGCACCTTTGGATTCTAGAAGTTGCCTCTGTTTAGATCCAGGTAACCTTCTGCCCTTGCTAGTTATCACTAGCTGAGGTGATTGACTATAGGATCAGGGAATGAAGGGTTAGCTCAGGGAAAATTGTTGTTTTTGTAGGCAGCTCTCTGATTGGTCCTGAGATCAGTTTCTCTACTCATCTGTGGGTGTGGTCAGCCTAAATAGGCCTAGAGCATTTTGGCCAAAGCTTCTGGGCACCAGCCCAACTTGGGATCATTTTTTTTTTAACATATACTGGAAAGCCTATGAAAAAAAAAGCTTCCAGAATATTCTCAGTCATGAAAGAGGAAGGAGGACCGGGTTGGTATTTATAATGGAAATGTAGACCAGTGATAGCAAAGACTCTGTCTCAAAATTTTAAAAAGTGCTGGAGGGTGATGCTGCATGTGTAGCTCAGTGCAGAGGCCCTAGCTTGAATCCCCACTACCACCAAGGAAAAAAAAAGGGTGAGAAAGAAACACACCCAGAAGAAAGAATCATCAAAGCCTTCAAGAAATCCATTTTTCCACAGCAGACTCATGATGGAAGTTCATATTGGAATGCCTCCACCAGTCAGAAAGATAGACTTGTGCCTGAGACTATTCTCCCAGGCCTCCACACTTCTGCTTTGAGGCCCCAGACCATCTCTGGGCTGATGTTCCTCACCAAGTCCACACCTGGAGCCACCTACCCCCAGCTCAGCAGCACCCGCTGAACAGTCATGTTGCTTGGGCCTTGTACCACAGAGGGGGCAAACTGACACCATTTCAGGGACAGTATGTGCCAGGTTCTTTTTTTAATTGGACTCTGAGATAAATAATAATTAAAACCCATTGAAAAGGAATTTTGAAGATTATAAATCCTTGTTCTCTCTGCTGTGAAGACTATAAAATGTCAGGTGAGCCAGTGGAAACTTAGCCAAAAACCAAGGCTAAAGGGAGCCAAGAGGGGAGAAGAAGAGTAATTTTAGAACAGCAGGGGTTCTAAGAAGGCATGTCCTACTGAGGACTTAAATGTAAGACCTGAATCCATGAAACTACTAGAACAAAACATAGAGAAATGCTTTGTGACATTGGACTAGGCAAGGAGTTTTGGACAAGACCCCAAAAGCACAGGTGACAAAGTAAAAATAGAAAAATGAGATTGCACTAAACTAAAAATCTCCTGTGCAGCATAGGAAAAAAAGAAAGAATACAGAAACAACCTACAGAATGGGGGAAAATATTTGCAAACCATAAAACTGATAAGGGATTAAAATCCATAATATATATGGAACTCAGCTCAATAGCCAAAACAAAACAAACCCAGATAGACATTTTTCAGAAGGTAGCAAACCAATGCAGGAAAAATGCTCAACACCATCAGTCATCAGGAAATGCAAATCAAAGCCACAGTGAGCTGTCACCTCACTCCAGTTAGAATGGCTATCATCCAAAAGACGAGCAGTGGCAAGGGGGTGGAGAGAAGAGAACCACTGCTCGCTGTTTGTAGGGATGCAAATTGGCATGGCTGTTAGGGAAAATATTATGGAGGCATCTCAAAAAATTAAAGCTAAAGCTACCACATGACACCTCAATCCCCACTACTGGACATATCCTCTGAGGAAATGAAATCAGTATGTCAAAGAGACATCTACACTCCCGTGTTGATTACAACACTCTTCACAATAGTAAAAATATGGATCACTCTATGTGTCCACACCAGACGAATGAGTAAAAACCATGTGGTATTTATTCACAATGGAATACTATTCAGCCACTAAAAGATGAACTCCTGTGTTTTATGGTAGCATGGATAGTCCTGGATGATGTTGTATTAAGTCAGATAAGCCAAGTGCAGAAAGACAAATCTCTTACAAATGCATTTACATGCAGAAATTAAAAAGGCCAGTTTCATAGAAGTACAAAGTAGAATGATAGTTACCGCAGGCTGTGGAAGCTGAGAGAAAGAGGTGATGGAAAGAGGCTCGTCAATGGGTACAAAATTATAGTGACTTAGGAGAAATATTTTCTGACATCCTGTTGCACAGCACAGACTTTAGTCAGCAATAATAATATGAATTCAAAGTAGCCAGAGGAGAGGACATTGACTGCTTCACCACAAGGGGATAATAAATTTTCATGGTGGTAGACATGCTAATTGTCCTGCTTTGATCATCGCACAAAGTATACATATATTAAAACTTCATACTTTGCCATATAAATTTGTGTAATTATTGTCAATCACATACAAAACATTTTTAAGGAAAGTCCAAGAGTGAGATGAACTTAGATTCAAGTGCTACCTTTACCATTTTGAAGAAGTTATTTGACTTCTCTCAGCCTCAATTTTCTGAAATCTAAAATGAGAAGAACACAGATTTCTTCAGTGGACTTCATGAGAATGCACACAGAGTGCTTGGTTCAGTAATGAACTCATCCAGCAAATATTTCTGGAGTATATGGGACTTCAGACATGCAGCCAGACATGGAATATAAACCAGTGAATGAGAAAGATATTCCTGTCTGTCTAATGCTTATATCAAGTAGAAGAGACAGAGAATAAATTAGTTTGCTTAAAACATATTATAAGTGCTGTGAAGAAGTTATGTTATATTGAGGGTGACTGGTGAGCAGATCTGTGTTAGAGTGGGTGACAGGAGAAGTCTTTCACTGTTTGAGCCGATATTGCAAGGTTGAGTAGGAATTTATTGTCAGGACATCTCTTTTAGTTCTTTAAATTATACCCTCTAGGTACTATTATCTTAATTTTTCAGATTAAAAAATACTGAGAGTCAGAGAGATCAAGTAATATGCTCATGGTGATTGAGATGGTGATTGGATTGGAACTACAGGAGGTATTCATACAGTATGAAAAAAACAACCCAAGAAAACAAACAACAACAAAACCAACAGGAAAATGTGACTTTGCATTTCCAACTCTAAGAATGCATACTACAAATACACTTTCTCATGCATAAAGATGTTTCAGCAGGATGTTCATTACAGTGCTGTTGCTGGAGGAAAAAGTTGGAGCCATGCTAAATGTGTATAAATAGGGGATTAGTTAAAGCTAAAGTACATCCTTAAAACAGAATATTATACAGCAATAAAAGAAGATGAAGCAGCTCTGCAGTTGCTCATGGAGAAATGTCCACAAGGTATATTTGTAAGAAAAAAGCAAAATATAACAGGTTATTTAAAAATGATGTCCGTGTATATGTTTATGCATAAAAAATTTTGAAAAGATACCCAAGAAATTATCTATATGTTATTCTGGAGAACTAGAGTTCAAAATAGGATAGAAGATAACTTTTTATTATCCAATCTTTTCTGTCATTTAAATTGTTAACTGTGTGCGTACTACTGTTACAACTTTTGGAGAGTTCATTTAAAGTTACTCAATTCTCATTATATCCACTTGAAAAATGACCGTTGGTGGCTGTTTCATTTATCTGGTCCTTAGTGCTTAATCTGTGAACTGAGGGAGGTGTGGCCCTTGGGAAAGGTGGGGCCCTTGACTTGCTGCATTCTGAATCTGACACCACAGCCCATGTGAATACTGTGGGTGGGAGCCGTGGCCTCACCTTGCTTCTACTCTTGGCCATCAGCAACCTGGGATGCACTTCTTTGAATTACAGATGGAAGTCTCAATGGCAGAGTGAATTTTGTAACTACTGTTTCCTGTCCCCTTGCCGAACAGTGCTGAAAGTGGCTTATAAGTGGATCAGTTTTGTTCAACAAAGCTGACCCCACCTGCTCCTTGCAGGACCTTGGCGTCTTGCAACAAAGCCCCAAGCACCCAAGTAGCTAGACTTTGCTACCGAAGGAACTCCTCAAATAATAAAAAACAATAAGTAAGGCTAACAAGCGCTTCTGAGATCTCACTGTGACTCATGCCCTTTAAATACATCACTTCATGTCATCTTTATTAAAGCTTTGGGCGGCGGGTACCACAGTCCCCTCAATTTTGTACACAGGTTTGCAGAGGCTCAACAACATCTTGATTGGAATCTACATCTCCCTGGCCTGTGTCTTATATCAATACTGTGGTCACTGTGACTCATCTTTCTGAGTACTCTCCATGTGTGAATGCTTTACCTTGCTTTGTCTCACCACTAGCTGGGGGAAGGGGCTCTAGTATTAGTTCACGTTCTATACCAACAGATCGTGTATATGTAAAAGTTATGACAAGCCTCCATATAAACTGAGCCTGCAGGGGTTCCAGCTAAACAAGTGTCCGAATCACCCTGTGTACTTGTTCACACACACATTTCTGGGCCTCACCCACAGGGGCTGTGATTCAGCAGGTCTGGGCAGGGGCCAGGGAATTTGCATTTCTAACAAGTTCCCAGGTGCTGCTGCCGCTGCCACCAGCTGAGAACACTCTTTGAAACCACAGAACAAAGGGAAAGGAAACAGCAATATGTTAAGAGAGAAGGTGTTGCAGGCTGGTGCTCTAAGCTGGCAGGTGATTTAAGGAGGATCTCCAGAGAAGCTACAAGTCCTGCAAGTCCCTTATTCTTCCCTGACCTCTAATTTCAGGGCAGAAACCAACTCACTGGGCTCCCGGTTAAGGCAAGTTATCTTTCACAAAATAAAACAAAGCATAAAGCAACAATGAAAAAACCAACCCTAAAACTCTCCTCCTGCTCCTCCTCTTCCCCTAAACCCCACTGTCAGAAGTCAGCACCTATAGAAATCCCATCTATTGTCCTCACTTTGGCCAGCATGCTAATTTCAGAGTTAGTGCCAGTCAGAAAATTGCAGTGCACACAGTTAAGCTGGTTCTGCCTTTGTCTTCTGCCATCTTCATAAATTATTCACATTACCCAGTGGTTAATGTGCCTTTCCACTTCAGGCCCTCTCCATGACTGTTCTCTCCTTTCATTTACAGCTGTGGAACAACTATTTTCATCTGGCAGTGGCTTTTATCACACAGGACTCTCTGCAGCTGGAGCAGTTCTCACACGCCAAGTACAACAAAATCCTGAATAAGTAAGTTGTATTCTTGGATCTCCTGAAGAGGGAGGGGCTTCATGAGATGATCTGAGATGGGGCCTGAAGTAGACATTTTTGTTTCTTCTAGGTATGGGGACATGAGACGGCTAATTGGCTTCTCCATTCGTGATATGTGGTACAAGCTTGGTGAGTAGGCCTATATATTGAGAGAGAGGCATCTGCATGTGCCCAGTTCCTTCCTGAAGAACATCTGTGAGAAGGACACAGGGGATTCAGCAGCAAGAGCTTGAAATTGCACTATCACTGTGTGCTTCTCTGGTCTTTGATAAGTGCCTAATTCTACTCTGGATAGGAGAGGGTGCCCATCCCCCTGCCAACCCCTTAAGCAGGTGTGAATCCGCTTCTGCTCCTGAAGGTTTTTGATGTCAAACTGGCATTTATAAGACAGAAGAAGGGGCAAGACTGCTGTAGGAACTTGGGCCCTCACACATCATAGGACGCTGGCTGCATACTAGTGGTCCATTTTCTTCCTATTCTTACGTCACATGGTCCACGAAACGCTCTCTAACCTCATAGGGGAACATGGTTCTCTGGAAGATGAATAGGTTTTTTGAGTTGAAAGGTGATCCCAGGAGCTACCTTTGTTGACCTGATCCACAGGTCTACCTGTAACACACCCTGAGCTACCAGAATCATCTATGATTACCTGAACCACGCCTACCTATAAAAGAGTGGACGGAACCAGGGACACATTTATTGGAAACTGGAATAAGGCCTTGATAACTGCCTCCTCTGCCAAGAGATCTTATTTAAACTTCACATCACCTCCCACAAGATGGAAACCTTCCCCCCTCCTTTTATTGAACAGGAAACTTAGAAAGAGGATAACTTGTTTGAGACCAAATTACTAAAAATCTCAGAGCATGGTTTATCGGGTTAATAACATCCCTTAGTTATTGTGGACTGGTTAGGTCTGCATCTCCTGAATGACTGTACAGAGAAGGCCAAATAAAAGAGGCAAATGGAATGATTTCAGGGATCCAGGAGGATCAAAGCCCTCTCCAGAATTTCAGATTCTCTCCGAGCTAAGATCAAGACCTTCCCTGGGTGGCCCACATTTATTTAGTTATCTGAAGAAGGGGGGTACTCAAGAAGGGCGGAACCACTCAAGGAATGAGTAAACTATTAAATTAATCCACCCAGGAGTGAGATGCCTGAGGCTACAGTCTTGATTCAGGTGTCCTTGGATGTAATCTTGTCTTACCCTTTGACGCCTTCTGGCTTTATCCACCATTACAGACCTTAGTAGGGATCAGTGACTCACAGAGGATCACTTACAATGAGTCCACCACCCATCTCCAGACAAGGAGCCTAAGCCTTGGACAAACTCACAACTAGACATGAAAAGCCCATTGGTTAGTTTAAGTCCTGCTCAGAGCTGCTTTGTAGTGGTCTCCATCAATGGTTTTCATTCCACAAGGGCAGGAATAATCCACTTTTCCCATAGCCTGAAGCCTGCTCTGTAAATATGTGCTGGATATGCAGAGGGTTGGTTGAGTGGATAAACGAATGGATGACAGATGTGTGGATTACTGAACAATAAGAATGAAGGTTTTCACTCTGATCTGGGGACTTCTTGATTCTCCAATACCCATTAGTTTGCCTGAGGCTTAACAATTGACACTCTTGAGGAGAAGCATTTACAGGACTTGCAGCCTCCCTTTAACCTTCAGTACCACTCTAAACTTTGTTTCCTGCTTCCCTCAATCTCTTAGTGTCTTCTGGGCCTCACCAGATTTTCTAAGCAGCAGTTCTTTGCCCTTTTCAGTAAGGTCGATCCACTGTAGGGAAGGAGGAGCATAGAGAATATGTTATCAGTCTATGTTTTGTGGTTATTGGTAACATCATAATGTAGCTAAGAGCACAGAGTAGAGGACAGGGAGGTTACGAGTTGGGTAGAACTGAGGGCCTAGGCCCCAAATACACTGCCATATCTTCATCTGAGGCCTTGACCCATCATTTGTAAGCTATGAGACCTCAAGCAAGGGAAATAATACCTTCTTATGAATTGTTTATGAGGGCGACAAGGGTAAAAACAGGGGGCGAGGAAAGCGTGAAGGCCACCACATCCACAACAGAGCTCTTCTCCTTATTCTCGCCCTGTGCCGATCAGGATAGGACCTAATTCTGCTGTTCTGTCATCATCATCAAAGCTGGGTCTGTATCACTAAGGGCCAAAGAGTAGAGCTCACAGAAGTAATATGAACAAGTGAAGCGGTAGTGGCAGATTAAGCTCACAGAAACTCCATAAAGAAGGTGCTATCAGCATATTATGGAGATACTTCTTTGTCATGGGGGCGTCTTACACATGGTAAGGCATTGAGGGTTCTCCCTGGCTTCTACCCTCCAAGATGCTTGGAAATCTCTTCCTAGTTGTGATGACCAAAAAAAGTCACCTAACCTTGATAACTGCCTCCTGTGGAAAGGGCTACCATCTCTGCCCTGGTTTTCTAGAAAAGCATCTTTCTCAGCCTCTCTTTTGTTTCGGCCCACTTTGGATAGGTTCCAATGTATAAGGAATAATTTTTGTTTCATTTATCCTTGCTTTGAAATAAGAAAAAAGAAAGAAAAGTGTAAGTGTGGATTTACCTATGGGAAAAAGGCAGAGGGCTGGAGCAAAGGGAAGCAGACATGAGCCAATACAAAGGAACAGTCACATCACTCTCCAGCTGATTGCTGACCTGCTGAGATGCGAGCCTGTCATTGTCACATCTTCCAGTTTATCGAAAGATGTGAGGAAACTGGGTCTTTGAATAAATTTTCTAGTTTATGAATATTAATGGTAAGTAATTGAAAGTTTTCAAAACATTTCATGTGCCCAACCAATGCATGGGACCCAGGTTCAGTTTGCTTACATGCCTTGCTTTGCAATAGCAGAGACAAGCCAAAGCCGGGGTGGGCCTCCTTTCCAGGTCCCCAGCCCATGCCTTGCCAGAATTGCTAAGCAGGGACCTGGGCTTTGTTTCTCTCAAGTCATTTCACACAGCCTGCTCTTTTCTGAATTCCTTCTATTGCATTGTTTTGCACACAGAAGATTTTATTTAGATATAGATTATGTTTTGGCAGCCGTTCCTGCACTCCCAGTTATGCTGATGAATGAAAAGATGTTACCAAATAGTACACCTGCTTAGAATCACAGAACATCAGACCTGGAAGGGCCTGTTAGAGATCACATTGTCCAGCATTTTTTAAACATTTATTTTTAGCTCAGGGCCAATTAAAAAAACACTCTTGATAAGTAAATTGGATGAAAGTAGGGCTGCTCTAATTGAAGTGAGATGGGAGCGCAGAGCCAATTTTATGGGCTGCTCTAAACTCCTAGGTGGACCCCTGATGGTTTTCTTGGGGGTGGGACCCTGAAGCACTGAAGGGAATGTTTGGAAGCTAATGAGCTGCTCTAATCTCCCATCTTAAAAATGAGAAAACTGAGGTCTCAGGAAGAGATAGGGCTTGTGCAAGGTCACATAGTGCACTAAAGGCAAAAACTAGATAAACATGTTGGCCAGAGCACCTGTCCCGACACATTACAGACTCCTTGCAATTTGCAAATACCTGTAGAATGAATGAATGAAATTAAAGGACATATGTGCCATGGTTTGGGCGCAAAAAAAGAGACACTAATTGTGACTGCCCCAGTCAGGGAGGTGTTTATTCAAAGAACAAGCAGTTGCTGAGGAGCCAGGCTGTAGAAACACAGGGGTAAGCCCCGCTAGAAGCCAGGGCATATTGCATGGCCTCCAGCATTACCTTCAGCACACTGTGCTCCTGCAGCACCGTGATGAAGACCTGACCTCGAGAGGATGCCATTTCACTGGCCTTCCTTGGATGGCCTCTTGATGTTTCCCCCAAGCCTGCATCTACTGAGGGAGGCAGATACATAATGATATCCCATAATGATATCTTGAAAGGTATTACGAGAAGAAATCACGGACAGAGGTCAAATAAAAGATGTTCACAGCAAAAAATAAGAAGTAAATGTTGCTTTGCAAAACAAACCCACTCCTTCTTGGCCAAACTTTTGAGGAAGAGGAAAGCATATCAGTCTGAAGTAGGTTTCTTGTCACTGGCAGGTTTCTCCTCATTAGTGACACAGCTGCCTTCTCCTTCCTTGCCTGTCTCTTTCAGGAATGAGAAAACAGAAAGCAGAGGCAGGGAATGGATGCCTCCTTCACTGCAGCGCTGTGTGAGAGGCTGGTGCTAGAACGCTAATGGGGTGAACTCAACCATCCACATCAGGACTAAGCACTGTCACACTAGGGCTCAGTGTACCACCTCATTGGGAAATGATGGGTTTTGAAGTGCAATTTGTAGAATATCTAAGATGGAGTAAAACCTGGAAGTTGCTGATTGCCTTTGTGATTGCTATTCTCTTCTGCCTCCTGGCCGACTGAACCCTGATCATTTCTCATGGGATTGCAATTTGCTCCCTTAACAATGCCTTGTAGTAGGTGTTGTTAGGTCATGTGACCCAAGTCTGTCTTGTGAGAGTCACCGGAAATATACTTGTTGCAGATTTGGCAAAGTGTTTTATCCAAATTTGAGAAGGGGGAAGGGAAAGAGAGATTGATTCAGTGAGCATATCACATCTCTCATCCATAGCTTTCCCCTCTCTTTCATTCTGGAAAATAACAAGATACCTAGAGAGGCAGTAGCTATGTCAAAGCCATGAGGACAAAAGTCAGAGCCTGAGGATAGAGAAGCAGCTTTGAACTGACCATCTTCCAACTTTTCATTAAGAAAGACAAAGCTTTGAGTTAGCCACGGCAGTTAGATTTCTGTTACAATCCTAACTGATACATCATCTAATTCAGCTTCCCTAATTTTGAGGGTTAAGTTGCCAAGTGTTGCCCTGAGAACCCAAGGACATTCCCAAGGTCAACCACAAATCGATATTTGAGATGAATCTAAAAGAATCTGCCTCTTGACTCTAACTTCAATATTCTTACGAATAGATGTTTCCAGAGAATATGCAAATTTTTCCAAAGAGTGTGAAATAGGCAACTGTGTTTTTCAAAGATGACTGATAATGAGGAAATCACACTGCATGTTAGTTTTTAAAATTTTGTTTTAGTGCCAGAAGCAATCAAGCATCGTCATCATCACAGTCATCAATATCATCATCATCTTCTTCTCATCAAGAGAGACTAGAGAAGTCCCATGATTACGAGATCGCTAGTCACAAGGCTCTCGTTCAAGCTTGAATATGATGTAACATTCTTC
The DNA here is from genome assembly GCA_004027595.1 of Dinomys branickii. NCBI lineage: Eukaryota > Metazoa > Chordata > Mammalia > Rodentia > Dinomyidae > Dinomys > Dinomys branickii. Next base: position 79,913 of record PVLD010002809.1, read on the forward strand.
TTGGGGGGCATCCAGACATGCATATGTGTATACGTGTGTATGCATCCTCAGGTGTGTGTATCATTTTGGGAAAGGAGGTGTGGGTATAGGCAGGGAGCTCCTGTGGGGACAAGGACAGCATGTTGTTGGGGACCCAGTCACTAAAGGGTTAAATTCCTTTTTGGTTTTGGATTTGGTGACGGTGCCAAATGTCTTGTGCTTTTCCCCATAGTGTAGCATCATAATATTTGATTTCTGTTTGGCATGAAGCAATACACATTTTACTAAAATGATTTTGCACTTAACCCTCCCACATTTGCTTGGGTTTAATGCTAGGCTGCTGTAGTAACAGTCATCACGGGAAAGAAAGACACATTCTAGTGTTGTCATCTTGGCCACATAAGTGGGGAGACCGTTCCTGGCAGACCTGTGGGAACAGTTGGACTGTTCCTTTTTAAGCGTCTGCAGAGCACCCGGCTTACTGCCTAGCTCCAGGGGATGGTGGGAGGTTGTGGGAGAATAAGGCATGGGTCATGCCCTGTGGGGAGGACCTGCTGTCTAATTAGGCAGACTAGGAGCATACTGTTTAAAGTTAAATGTATAGTGGAGATTTAGAAGTTCAGGGACCGTAATGACGTACCATTGAAGGAAATGACTCCTGAATTAAGCACCCAAAGGTGGTCCCGATCAGGACTGAAGAGAAACTGGGGAAGGGGAAGTATTACAGGAAAGCAACTAGCCTGAGCAAAGTATGTTTCTTGGGGTTAGGGGACAAGCTTCTGAGAAGATGCGAAGTGGGATCCAAGAGATATCCATTGACTGAGCATGGTGGCGGGCAGAATAACAGCTCCCCAAAGATGCCTGTGTCCAAATTCCAAGAACAACTGAAATATGTTGCCATAGGTGGCAGAGGAGCCTTTTCAGGTGTGATTAAGAATCCTGAAAAGGATGAGGGTACCTTGGATAATCCAAGTGGGTACAGTGCAATGGCAGCATCCTTGTAAGTAAAGCTGAGTCAAGACAGTCGGAGGCAGAAAGAGTTAAAAAAGGTACATTGCTGACTGAGGACAGAGGTGGGAAGCTACAAGCTAAAGAATGCAGACAGCCCCCAGGGACACAAAAGTGGAAGGAAAGCGATCATCCTTCCACCTGCTTGGAGGAACTCAGTCCTGCCTACACCTTTGTCTTTGGGCCCAGGGAAATCCATTTCAGACTTTGGATCTCTTAGAGTACAAGATAATTAGTCTTGTTTTAAGTCACTAAATTGGTGATGATTTATGATAGCAATGACAGAAAACCAATACAAGCACCTTCTCAATGCTAGGAGCTAGGGTTCCAACTGAAAGCCAGTCAGTGATACTGCACTCGTGGACTTGTGATCATTGTGCTGAAAAGTTAAATACGAATTGCAGAACTACTTATTTATGATTGTAAAGATGAAATAACTACAGAACAAGAGCTTGCTGTGTCTGGAAAATCTGTGATAGAATCCTGTCTGGTAAGTAGCTACAAACCCTTCCCACAAGAAGAGCTGAGCACCCCAGGCTCCGAGCAGCGCTGTCCTGTGGGCCACCTGTCTAATTTTAAAAGAATATTTAAAAAGGGAGAGTGAAACTAATTATAGCAAGATAGATGCTGCTTTAAATTCACTGTAAATGAAACATCTTGTAAGTCAAAATGCATTGAAGATGCCTAACCTGCCAAACATCCCAGCTTAGCAACTGATGCTGTGGAGTCTGGGTTGTTTCCTCTGGAGATAGCGAGGCCGAGTGGGAGCTGCAGTTCGTTGCTGCCACCCAGCATCACATGATAAAAATCAGACCATATATTGCTAACCTGGAAAAAGATCCAGATTCAAAGTACAGTTTCTACTGAATGAAGGTCACTTTTACACCACTGTGAAGTCAAAGATCCTAAGACACGCTGTTAGTAGTCAAGGATTGTCTGTATTTTATGTAGTCCTGTATCCCAAAGCATTATCATATCAGCCTGTAGTCACTATAACACATTCTTGAGAGTCTATTTTAATGTACTCTTGGGGATCTGATGGGATTCTTTTCACACCTACAGTACATTTCCCCTTGGACTAGCCACAGCAGGTACTCAAAAGATGCACATGCATGGTAGCTTCCAGGTTGAACAGCAGAGTCACAGAGGATGCATAAGGATCTACTTGCAGGGGTGGATATAGAGTGGGGTGCAGTGTGCAAATGGGGCCAGGAGAAGAAGGAAAGAACTTGGAAGGAGGGCACTTGAAAGTCCCAAGGGGAGGAGCAGAGTGCACTGAGGAGCAGAGAATAGGCAGGCAAAAGGCATCAGACAAAATGGGCCTGCAGAGCTTGATCCCAAGAGCAAGAGAAGCCGTGGGCCAAAAAGGGCAATCTGAGGTTTTTTAAACATTTATGAGGCCAGAGAGAAGTACAGGACCATGAACATCCTGAACCTTTCCCCAGCTTGGCTCTTTCATGAAAGGGTGAACCAATACACTGAGCAGCTTACAAAGTTCCTTGAAAACATCAGAAATGCCACGGGGTTGGGTGTCATCTTTTCATACTGTTTTCTCCAGAATCTGGTGTAGGGCTGAGCCCAAAATGTTCACCACCAGATCATCAGCATCATCAGATCAATAGTCACTGAATTTCCTGACTGTGTCAGGCACTGGAAAAAGCTCTTTGTTTAACATTCACTCTTTTACATTGCCCAACAGTTCTACCTGGCAGGTATAATTATTATGTCCATTTCACAGGTGAGACCATGGAGGCTCAAGTACATTGAATTACAGGCACATGACTACACAGCCATGGAATAGCACTAGAAGAACCTCACCCACAGTGTCAGATTCTGAGAGTCTACAGTGCCAAGTGCCAGGTCCCAAAAAGGAAGCTGACCAGGCATCTCCTGAAGATGAAGAGAGAATTGATTACCTGACTCAGCACACTGCCAGGAGGTGCTCTTGCAAGGCTAAGGCAGAAGAGCAAATATCTATGTTCTTGCTTCTCTTTTTGAACTGAAAGAGTGATTGTTTTTTTCTTTTTTAATGACAAACTCTGCTTTATTTTATAGTCTCTAGGAGGCTTGCTGAACTCTGAAATCTAAGAGGTCAGAACTTGTTCTTACCTTTGTTCATTTCAGGCTCTATGCCAGGCTTTTGATTTCTTGCTGTGTTGTCCAGGCTGGCCTTAAACTCATCACATAGCCCAGGCTGGCCTTGAACTCCCAGCAGTCCTTCTGCTTCAGCCTCCTGAGTGCTGGAATTAAAGGCATGTACTATCATGCCTGGCTTTATGCCAGGCTTTTGAGAGCCAAGGGGTCTCAGACAGAGGACCCCTTCTTTCTGACATCAACCTCAGAGGGCTAGTGACTTGCCCAACTTTACAGTTTATCTGGTCTGGAAACCTTTCTTTAATTCCTTCCTTTCTTGGTTATCTTCTTAGTGCCCTCTGACCCTTGGCATTCAACCTTGTGTACCCCCTGAGAAGAGTGATGGGTGAGGCCTTTGTACAGATTTGACACATGGGACAGGGAACGCATGTGCTCCTTTCCTGTTACGCACCTCGGCTCTTCTCTGTGTTCTCATTACCAGCAGATCCTTTCCCCAAGCCTGTGTAATTCAGCATTTGGATTTATCCTGCTGGCTCCCTGGCACTTTAAAAGCCTTTTCTAATTGGTATCTGTTCCCGGTGAGATTTGGCTTCCATTATGTAAAAAAGACCCTCAAACCAATTCCATTCTTTGCCTTTTTTAGAATACAGCAGCAGGTGTGATCCCTGAATGAGAATTTTTTTTCCAAACGAGTTTGTATTTAACTAGCTACAAATCTCTCTCCCCCTGCCTCTCACTGTACCTATGTACATAAAGGGATGCGCACACACATACATTTGGTTTATATGAACGCAAAATGCAATGTGCTGAAATTCCATTTTTTGGATATAAAGGAATAAAATCGCTTTAGGGAACAATTTAAAGGCCACTGAGATCACACTGTATTTAAAAATCAGAATCTCTTTCTCCTCTTCCCTAGTCTGACAAATATGTCCTCTATCAACTGTAACAATGCAGGTCAAAAGTATCTAAGAGATCTCTGGTCCAAGGCATGTCTGCCCTTTATTTTAAAGCATCTTAAATATATCCTCATCATGCCCAGTGCCCTCCAGTATTCTAAAGGCCTTTGTTGCATAAGCAATTTCTCTATTCCGTCGTGGCTTATCTGACAGTTTCCCATTTATTTTCTACCTATTATTGTACTCGACTTTGAATTTTAAAACCCCACTGTGGTTTGAAAAAGACTTAAAGGATCTTGAAGGACAAAATCAGAAACCTAGATTAGCAATTACTAGAAACTTGCCATAAAGTAAGCTTTTTCTTTTTCCAGTTTGGACCAGAGCAAAGACATAAGACTCAAGTATTATCTGAACACACTGTATAATGAAGCTGGTACTCTGGAAAAGTGTCTATACTTCACTCAACTCTTTGCTGGACTTCACCATTTCATTCTCACAAGTGAAGATACTCCTAGGGTGATAGTTTTTACTTGGGTTCTGTGTGAAAAGATTCCAGTGAAAATTAATTTTCTTGCTGCCTTTTGTGTTGGCTGCTTTTTTCCTTCTTTAAACAAAAGCAACCATCCTGGCCACACCCCCTACTGAATAAGGAATTGCACCCCTAGGAGCCTTCTACCCCAGATGAGGGCCACAGATGTTTATCTTGACACTGGAGAAAAGTAGGTGGGCTTCCTGAACTGTGCAACTCAGGGAGAGAAGGGGGCAGTGGCAGATGAAGTACATAGCATCACTTTTGGTCGCTGGAATATGCCTGTCCTTGCTCCCCCGAAAATTTGCAGTTCCTAACTACTACTTATTCCTCATCTCGGCCACTTCTGGTGTGTGTATTCTGAAGTGTCCACTCAGTTCTGCTCAATGAGGCTGTTCTTCATGGTTCACTTTGACCAAACATCAAAGTAATAGCTAACGCTATATAGTGTGTCACATACCAAGCACTGACCCTGTTGCTCAAAAAATAACAATTCATTTGTTCTTGAAAATAGCTCCATGATATGAATGTAATTATCATCTCAAGTTACAGATGAGGGTGTTGAAGCTTTAAGAGGGGGAACAAATTCATTCCCAACATCACACAGCTAGCAATAGTTGAGTCAATTTACAAATTTAGGTGGTCTAGATCCAGAATTGGTCCCCTTAGCCAATGGGCAGCACTGCCCCTGCCACTGGGTTCTGATGTGGTTTGATCTGGCACATATAGACATGTTTTCACATGACTTTCTCAACCGGTGGGCATTGCGTTTGCATTTTTATGAGGTATATATCCAAGTCACATACCTACCAAAAATAAGACCTAGCTGGAAAAGAATCAGCCTTGACAAACTAGAGATCATAAATGCCAGCTCAGCCAGCCTTCCTTACCTTACCTGCCTTGCAGAGTAGCCGCTGAGCAAAAGAACGGTGATGGCAGGTAAGAAGAGGGCAGGCTCACTGGGGCCGGCATTTTTTATTTCTAATTTTCAAGGCTAAATATTTTCTAGCGAGGTCTTATCTTTGGGGAAAGAGGGAAGTGTGTAAAGGAGCTAGGCAAATTAATTCCTCATTGGGAAGATACTGTTTCTCAGATTCTAATATGTTCTATGATCACGGCTACCAATGCAAAGATGAGAATGGGCAGGGTTTCTGCCTTCATGCACTCCTCGTGAAGCTTGTCCACGGGAAAAACAGAAGAGAACCAAATGATTCAGTAGGGACAGACGTGCTTTCCATGCTGGGTGAGAAGGCAGAGCAGGAGCAGCCGGAACAGCTCGCTGTGTGACCTATGGAGGCCAGGTGGGACGCAGAGGCTCCCGCACAGCCCGGTCAGGAGTATGCGAGCTAGTATAACCACCAAGATGGGAACCTTGGAGTAACAGCGGGGGCACTGGGAGCAGGCAGGGGAACGTACTCTCAGCCAAGGAGATCTCTGAGCACAGGTCTCTCGGCAGGGGTGCAAAGAGGCTTTGGGACCTGGACCGAGCCCTGTGGCTCGAATGCCAGCAGCAAAGGGAGGGGACTCTATGGCACATCTTAAAATGAGGCACAGAGAATAAGAAATTGTGACTTATGTGCTCATAAAGCGGTGCCTTCCCTCACTGTCCCACTGCTCAGGGAGGTCCTCGGTAGCCGGGTTTGTTTTTCTCATTTCCCCAAACTCTTGGTAAAAGCATGTTTTCAAACTCCAGAAATGGCTTATGATGCAGACAGATGTAATTCCAAATATCCCTTTGCTATAGTCAGTAAGAATTTCAATCAGGAGGGCTGCATTTGTGTAGGACATAATTCAGGTGAAAACCCTTGTAAACAGTGATGAGCCTTTCACAGGCCTGTGTCGTTATCTTGCACAGTGGGCCTTGTTTTGGGTGATGCATGTGCCTCTCCTCTTGGTAACATATGTAAAATGTTCAAAGCAAGCCTGGTTTGTGGTAAACAACTATTCAGGTATTAACTATTGTTTTTACTTTGGTATCTCCCTGTCATCCCTTATCCAGGCTTCATGAACTGTTTTAAGTGCCTGTTGTCCCTCTTCTCTTTCAGGTCAGAACAAAATCTGCTTCATCCCAGGCATGGTGGGACCTATATTAGAGATGACACTTATCCCTGAGGCTGAGCTTCGGAAAGCCACCATACCAATCTTCTTCGACATGATGCTGTGTGAATATCAAAGGAGTGGGGATTTCAAAAAGGTAAAAAAATGAGGCTGGAAACTCATGCCAGCACCCCTAATCCCCAGCCCATTTCCCCATAATGACATCCCCGTTCCATCTGCCTGAGCCTCATTCAGGGACATTTATTCATGTGACCAGAATGAGCTGGCAGTTGGAATTTGGTCAGTATTCTATCCCGCCTTTCTGCTGGAGGCCAAGTTGAAAATGCGCATTATTGCTGTGGATCTTCTTGGTCCCTCTCTCAGGAGGATGCTTATCCCACTTCCACACCTAATGGCTCCCCAAGGTGTGTTCCCACTCCCTACTCTTTCTATCTTTGTCTGAGGATTATCTTTTTTGATAGCTTCAAAGATCTACATTAACTAGCAAAAGCCAGCCCAGGCATCACACTGGGCCATGCATCAAAGTAGGCAGCAAGTGCAGTTGGAGGCACACTCCTCAGAAGGGACCATGGCGTGTGTGACGGGGGAACAGGAGGCTTTCCCCGTACATGAATAAGGGCTTCTGTAAAATGTGAGACACCTTGGCCAAGTGCTTTCATTGGGAATGTGGCCTCCTGAAGACTGAAGACCACTGTCCAAGCCAAAGAATCCAAAAGATCTAGCAGGGAAAGAATACACCCACTCTCACAGTGGGTGGGTGCCACCATCCACTCATTTCCCTTGTTTAGGAGGGTGGTGTCGAAGTCCCAGCGAGGTTACCCAAGTACATTCCTCAAGTCCTACCCACTTCCTGTCTGCCCTGACTCTTCACCTAGTTTTTCCACTAACTGGCTTCCTCCTGTTCCCTTTCTCTCTCCCCAGTCTCTTTGCCTGTCTCTCCATATCCTACCACCAAGTACCTTTTCATAAAACGTGTCCTTAAAGGATAGTAGGTGCAAAACTGCCCTTCCTCACCATTCTCAGGGACACTGGCCTTGCCCACGGATTCTCTGATCCCTACACATTAAAGTCCGAACCCTCTAGTCAGTGTTCGAGGTCTACCCAGTTCTGGTTGTCCTTTGAAGTTTCTGGCATTCCCTCTACTCTTGCCCATTGCCTCTATTCTTCAGCTGTTCCTATAGCTCACCTGCGTGACCTTGCCCCCGTGCAGGACTTTCTTCCTGTTATTTCTCTGTGTTTGCCACCCCGCCTGCCAGCAGCTTCTATCCTCCGACTGACCCCGTGGAGCCTGTTCCAAGTGCCATGTCTTAAGAAAGTTTTGCTTCCTATGCCTCCCACTTTCTCTGTCCCACGAATGACTATTATACCACTTTGCTTTGTATCCATTTCTGTGCATTTATCTGAGTCTTCCTCAAACTCACCTAACGAGGATGATGATGACAATGACTGTCATTAACTGGGTATTTACTGTGTTTCAAACACTACTGAGTACTTCCCATCTATCAGTTTTGGAGTCTTTTGTATTACAGCCCTATGTAGTAGGCAACATTATATCCCCATGATAAAGGTGGAAAAAAAATGATGCTCAGAGAGAGGAAGTCACTTGTCCAAAGTTACACATCTAGAAAGCAAAAGACCAGAGGCAGCAACACACAGGTCCTTACCATTCCCAAACCCACATGGTAATCACATCATCCAGCTAGCAATACAGTCACAGTCAATGTCAGCTACAGCAAAGAAAACCACCCGGTAGCACCATGTTTTCTGAAATGTGTTTCAGAAAACACTAATCCAGTGAAATGCTCCAGAGAGATTTCAGGTTCAATACCTTGGATACCACGGTGCACAGTAACCTGGCTGGGAGATGCACAGTGTATACTAAAGAAATCAAGAACTTGGGTATTCTATGGCAAGCAGACATGTTTAATTTCTAAAATTTATTTTGCAAGAACTATTACTGGATCCACCATTCTTCTAGTCACACTTTGAAAGCATTTGCTTTGAGAGGAATATGGGACTGGTTTTCTAAGATGGTACCTCTGTGAGGGAATGCTTTTTTCCTCTTGGCTATTAGTGGAAGCTCTCTGGTCCCAGAAAGGTCTGTGACGAGCTGCCTCCTTTGCAAAGAGCCTTGAAAGAAATTAGGCTGAGGAGTTTAGTTGGAGAAAGAGATGATATCTGACCAGCTGGACCAGGAGAATGGGAAGTGAAGACCTGGCCTGTGTGTTAGGATCTACTGCCTCTTGATGGATGGAGCACAATCTGTAAAGCTTGGGAGTGCCTGAAGGCATACAACATCAGATAAAAGACCGCCTTCTCTCAGAGCGGTGTCTATGTTACATGTGTTTTGGAGAATTCCTGGAAGCAGGTGTGCAAAGGAAACACTCACATATCTACTGATACACAACATCCTAAACAGAAAAATTACCTGGCCATTGTGGAGACTGAGAGCTGATGGGTGATTGACAATCTCATGTCTTCAGAGGCTTGACTCCGCTGTGACTTTTCTTTCCTGGAGGATTCCTTTTGTATTATGTACCCACCTATTTCCATAAATGGGATCACCACTGGGTTTTCACTTCTGTATGAGTTCATTGTAAGCATGTCCCCCAATTGCTTCACTTTGCTCTTCCCTTATCAAAAGACACAGGACTATCAGGCTGACTAATGGGGCAGTTGGTGATGTGAAAACCGGCTGGAGTGTTTGGTGGGAGTCCAGATATGACATGAACAAGCCCAGGCATGTGGCTTTAGACTTAGAGTAAGCAACCATGAAGGGTGTTCCCAGGAGAAGAGGCAGACAAGGAGGCCCAGCGTGCTAAACCCCAAGCAGCCTGATAGTCAGAACTGGAATGAAGCCCAGAGCAGAGATCTGGAAAACAGAAGGCTGCATGTGAAAACTGGCTTTGATGCATGTTATGGTTTGTGTCTGGATGTCCCCCCACCAAAGCCTCATGTAATCACAGGGGTAGCATTTTAGGGTGTGGCTGAAACTACAGTTTGTGACTGATTCATGGTCTAATGCTTGGATTGAGGGTGTGAGTGTACACCCACCCTAGGGCAGGTAGCCTGCATATAAGGGACTGAATGAGGCTTGCCCCCCCCTTGTTGCTTTTGGTATCTTCTACTGTCCTGAAGGGTTGTGCCGCTACCATGCCACCCTGCCTTAGAGCAAGCTGATTATAGACTGAAACCTCTATAAACCGTGAGCTAAGTAAGCCTTTCCTCCTTTAACCTTGGGTGTCAGGTATTTTGTCTCAGCAAGGAGAGAAAAGTAACTAAGGCAGTGCTTGATACCAAATTATAGGGTATGAAAGAACCATGAGCCTGAAATATGACATTGTTGTCTTTCTTATTAGCTTGATCCTTGTTCTCCCTCTTAAATCAAGGGCGGTATCATCATTGCTGCCTTTTCTACATCAGTCAGCCACAAACTCAGGAGGAAGAGCTCTTGTTCCCTAAATTCCTACTAGAAAATATTCTAGTAAATGAAGAAGTGTGAATAGTCAAGATCCTCTAAAGAGAGGCAGCAGAAATGCATAGGGAAGATCTGCTACAAATGTGATGACCTGTGAGTCACAGCTAGGAGAGAAAAGAAAAGGCTTCCTTGGGATGTCAGACCCCTTGGAGTTCACCGCTTGTTCTTGATTTGGCTTCTTATGATTCACACTGGCCTTTGTAGAGCCTGACTTCTGTGAAAGCAATCTATGGCTCTTCCCTAACCAATACCCACCTAACAAGGATGTGGTAAGGAGTCAATGAAGTAATGTGGTTGTGACGCCATGAATGGAAATGAAACTAACCTGGAAGAGTGAAGCCATATCCTAAACTCTTCACAGTGACAGTGTTGGGGATACAGCCTGTCCCAGTGACATAGCAGGGCTTCTTCCAGGAAAGGCTTATACTGGGCCTTTGGATCTCCCTTTGCTCAAGTTCATCCATCTTTGAAACCCAACACAAAGGTCTCTGTTTCAGCTTCCTCACATATGAATTGGGGACCCTACCCACATTCCTTGGCTAGTGTAAGGATGAAATGGGATTATAATGCTGCTGGTGACAACAGAGTGACAAGAAGATGATCATTGCTAACAGTTACTGAGCACCCATCATGTGCCAAGCACCATGATTTCCCATTCATTCCTTACAGTGCTACTTTAAAAGTAGGTGGGATTTTAAATTTGCATTTCATAAGTGGGAACACTGAGCATCTGAAGATTTTATTAACTTCCTCATGGCCACATGGCTGGGAAAACATGGCAAAGCAAGATTTAGCCAAGTTTTTTTAGTGCCAAAGGCTGTGGTCATAGCCACTCCTGAGCACAGCACCTGCGTTGGTTCTATCCTTAGCTCTCCAGCCACCCTGGAGGGCTCAGGCACTGCATGGCATCATAGGACTCTGCTCTGTCTCTGGCACCCTGCAATTTCCCTCTTGGCAGGCTCTTTTGTGACCCTGAGACAAGTGCTTATTTACCCCATCCACTTCTTTGCTCCAAAGAAAAGTTCATCTCATAAGGAGGAATGGTGCCAGCATGTCCCAGTGAACCACTCAGACAACAAAAAAATGCTAGTTTTCTCCCCTAAAGCTGCTTTCTAGCAGCATTGCACCGTAATAACAATAACATTAGCGGTGATAATATGTTGAGATAGCTCAGTGCACACTTAAGTTTGTGTATTTCTCTAGTGCTTTACATATAAAATCCCCTTCTATTCCTCTCTCCTCCAAGCTATAGGCATTACTGTGACACCCATTGCAGTAAGAAGGGTGGGCAAACCACAGCCTGAAGGACCAAACCATCCTGCCACCTTTTTTGAAAAAGGTTATACTGAAACACAGCCATGCCAGTTTGTTTATGTGTTGTCTGTACCTGCTTTTGTGTAGCAGACTCAAAGCTATGACAGAGACCATCTTGTCCACAAAGCCTAAAATAGGCGCTAAACTGGTAGATAGTACTTGCCAATCATGACCCTAAGGGTTATAAAGACTACCACCCTTCCCAACATGGTAGAGGGAAAGGGTGAGGGATTGAATGCTAGACAGCCAAAGAGCAGAGGCTGTCCTTGCAGTCCCTCGGACCTGCTACTTTCTGCTCTAGACTCAGCACAGAAGACATCCCTAATATGAGAGCTCCAAAACCTGGACCTTGAACTGTAATTAACACAAATAAAATGCATGACAAGTTGCGTCTGTAAGGGGCGTGGTTCATTTGCAGGCTTGTAGCCCAGGTCCTGATGGGACGGCTGCCCTCCCAGAGCTCTGTCTTTATTTCCTTTCTTTCATTCTTTCTAGAAGTCTCTGCTGCAGCTGAATTGTACTCCTCATTTTTCTCTACCTTCCCAATTCCACACCTTTGCTCACACTATTTTCCCCACCTGAATGCCCTTCCTTTTCAGATCTATCAGAACCCTACTCATCCTTCCAGTCCTGGTTGTGTGTTGCAATAAGTCTTCTCCAGCTGTGGGAGCCCTCCGATAATTCCTTCACATGTGTGCTGTGTCAGCACAAGCCTTCTGTTCCTTCTGGCGCACTTAGTGCATAAAAATGAGGGACCACTGGCATCATGGATGAGATGTGGACCTGAGGGACAATGAGTCTGATGCCTGCATTTTATCACCTAACGAGTCCAGCTCAACTGCACACCATCATGTATGCACTGGGAAGAGCCTGCCCAACGGCCTCCACCATTCATCTGAGTCTCTAGACAGGTCTCTCACATTCTCAGAACCCCTGCTTCTTCATCTGTAATGCTAGCCAATGCTTACTGAACTTTTCATGGATTATCACATTCAAAGATGACCCTAGAACTCCCAGCCTTGTAGGATTATGAAGACTAAATGTGAAGAGATTGAAATACAAGCCAAGAGTCCCCAAGGCCTCCCTTGATCTCACTGATCTTTGCCAATGACCCCCACCCCCACCCCGGGTGCCAGTTTCCTTTTTTAATGGTGAGTGGGGAAGAGAAGGGGTGTGTTATGTGGGTGGACTCTTCAGGATGTGGGAATCACTCTGAATCACTTTTGTGTGGAGAAGACAGACCCACCTTTCAAGAAGATACATTGAATAAGCAACAATCCCCCGCCCCCACCCCAGGGCAAAACGCTTGTTGACACTGACTCTGTGGTCACAAAACATTCTCTGGCTTCGATGCAGCAAGGTGTGGTTGACAGGGTTTCTTACTTTCTGGTCACTTACTAATCTGATCTCTGACCATCGTCCTTGCCACCAGTCTTGACTCTCTGAAAACGCATTTACCTCATGTCTTCTTGTTGTTGCAGGTAACAAAATTCCAGTATAAACTGCAGTTTACATCAGCTGATGTATGTGTGTATATATACACATAAGTTCATATTAGTGAGAAAACCTCAGCTATGGCTGAATCCAGGGACTATAAAACTGTATTAGGTCTCAGTTTTTCCCATGGCTTTCTCTCTGCTTTCCTCTGTATTGATGTTACACCCAAGGACTCTTTTCTTTTGGTCATCTTCAGCACTCCACGGTTACAGTCTCCCAACTTGCAGCTCAGTAGAAAGATACCTTTTCCTAAGAGTTCCAGCAAAGCCTCAGATTAGACTTTCACTGGATTAGCCTGTGCCTTTTTTATCCCAGGGTCTGGGAGAGGAATATGCTGATTAGGAGTCAGGCCTCTGTCTGGTGTCCACACTTGGTAGCGGGGAAGCATATGTATCCCACCTGAGCCCCGCAGACTGACATAAGGGCTGGTGTGACTGTCAGACTGTGGAGAAAGGAGTAGCAGGCAGGCAGAAATAATGGCTCTGTGACGACTTACCATTGCCTCCAGATGCACTGTCCCCTCGTGCACCTCTGCACATGCTGGGAATTCCTTTTCCTTTTCCATCATCTTGCAAAATCTTTACTTGACCTTGGATAACAAGCTCCAATGACAGTCTGTAATAGTCTGTAAGAACCCCCATCTCTTTCTCTCGCTCTCCCCCTTGCTCTGTGTGTCTTTGTCTCTTTCTGTCTCTCTCCCCAGCTTTCTGCTCTAGCACTCACCACCCGTTATCTCCGGCACCCTCCGGGCACTCCTGAAATGCAGAAGAGTGTCCTGTGCCCTTCTCATTCCGGGATCTCAGCACTAACCTAGGACATAATAAGATACCCTCTAAAGCTTTGGTTAGAACAATGAATTGACTAATGTCGACCCTTAGATTTCTAATGTTATTATTGTTGATTTTCATCTCCTGCCTCTTCAGTTTGAAAATGAAATCATCCTGAAGCTGGACCATGAGGTGGAAGGGGGCCGAGGGGACGAGCAGTACATGCAGCTCCTGGAATCAATGTAAGTTCTGTACCCAGTGTACAATCCCCGCAACCCCTCCAGTCCTGTCCTCCCCTGCAGACCATTGTAGAGGCTCATGGCTACTGGGGAATCTCCATTTTTTGGAAGAAAGCTCACTTTTCTCACTGAGGTGGCCATTTCTTTGATATTGATGGGGTCGGCCAGATAAAAAGAAACTTTCCTATGTTTGAAAGGAGAAAACAATCTGTCCAAGTGTCCATTTTATGTCCTAACCATAGGATCATTACTACTACTTTTACTTCTAGATTTTTGCCAGATACATATTACAACCAGTACTTACAGGCTACATGCACTGAATGGTACTGTGCTAAGTGCTCTCCGAATAATGCATGTAGTCTAATTTACTTTTTTGGATCTCTATTTCAGAGAGGGGGCTCCTGAGGCTCAGAGAGGTCAGCACATTGCCCACAGAAGGTTAGAAAAGCTCGTGGAGAGGACAAGCTGGGACTTGAACTGTCCTTTGTGGGATTCTAGTGCCCATCCCTAGAGCAGGGAGCGAGACAATGGCCAAGAACATTTGGAGTCAAGACAGGGTTTTCTTTTAACAGCTTTATTGAGATGAAATTCACATAGCATACAATCTACCTAACGTGTACAGTTCACTGAGTTTTCACTATGTGTACATGCACAGAGCTGTGCAGTCAACATGACAGTCAGTCTGAGAACATTTTCATCACTCCCCACAGGAAACTGTACCCTTGGCCACGCACCCCCCCCCCCACTGCCCTGTCTCCCCCAACCCCATGCAGCCATTTCTCTGCTTTCTGTCTCTGTAGATTTGCCTACTCCGGGTATTTTACATGTATGGAACCTTGCAATATATGGCCCTTTGTGAACCACTTCTTTCAAGTAACATGTTTTCAAGGTTTATCCATGTATCAGGCACCAATACTTTATTTTCATTTATTTATATATTTATTTATTCTTAAGTTTTAAATTAAGAATACACATTTCTAATACATGACAAATACATCCACGGTGAGGAATTGAAACATATAATCTTATATGTAGTTATATAATTAAGTTATATATCTGTACATCATTATAAATATTATATATAATCTTAATTCTTTTTACTTCCCCCTCCCCTCTTCCTCCATCCCTAGACCCCCTTCATTTTTATTTTTTTAAAGTCATGATGTTAGGCCAGTTTTACTTTTTTTTTCATTTTTAAATTAAGCTTATTGGTACAATTTAGATATATATAATGATCACATTCATCTTAGGGAATTTGTACTCGTACCTGATATATCTTGATTCGTCGTTTTTTCCATTCTCCTTGCTCCATTCAATCCCTCTTTCCCTCTGTATTTACAAAGGCTTTGCTTCTAGTTTATCCTTCTTTTCTCATTTTTTCCTTTTCCCTACCTTCATTTGTCCCTGCCTGCTCCCAAGTTCCCCTTCCCCGTTGAACAATTTCTTCCTATTTCACATTATCTAATATACATTTTGGTCCTTTTTAAACTTTCAGTTTCTCACACCAGAGAGACAGTGTGATATTTACACATGTGTGTCACATTTATTTTACTTATGAGTATAGTCTCACGGTGCATCCATTTACCCAGAAATGTCTCAAATTTATCCTTCTTTATGGCTGAGCATTACTCCACTGAATGAAAAAACACATCTTTATCCATTCATTGAGGATAGATAAAACTCTTGAAGACATAGATGTAGGCAAAGAGTTCATGAAAAGAAAACCCAGTAGGATGGGAAACATTACAAAGAACTGACAACTAGAATCTCATCCTATCGAAAAGCTTTTGAACAGCAAAAGAAGTCACCAACAGAGTGATAGGCAACCCATAGAGTGGGAAAAAACTTTAACCAGTTGTTCCTCAGACAAATGACTAATATTTAGAACATATAAAGAACTAAAAAAAAAAGCCTTCCAAGTTTAAAGACCCAATCCAAAAATGAGTATCTGAGATGAATACATACTTCTTAAATGAAGAAGTACAAATAGCAAATAAATGTATGAAAATATATTCATCATTGGTCATTCTAGAGATGCAAGTTAAAACAATGCTGAGATCCCATTTCACTCCAGAAAGAATGGCTACCATGAAAAAATCAACCAATAACAAATGCTGGCATTGCTGTGGGGAAAAAGGAACCCTTCTTCACTGTTGGTGGGAGTACAGACTGGTGCAACCACAATGGAAATCAGTGTGGAGATTCCTCAAAAAAGTAGGACCTGGGCCAGGGCCACAGCTCAGCAGCACAGCAACTGCCTGGCAAGTGTGAGGTCTTCAGTTCAATTCCTGATATAAAACAAAACAAAACAAAACAAAACAAAACAAAACAACTTTTCACTTCCAAAAACTAGGACCAGAGGTCGCATTTGACCCAACTATTCCCCTTCTTGGTATCTTCCCAAAAGAATTAAAAGCATCTTACCACAGTGAGATATGTGCGCTCATGCTTATATCAGCACAGTGTGTAATGGCTATATCTTAGGAACAGCCCCTTCAGTTTTATTGTCAAATAATAATCCACTGTCTGTTCACTAATTGTGTCTGTTTAGTACTTAGTTGGTGAATAGATGGTTTTAGCAGTTTCAGGCTGTAAGCATGCATGGATATGTATGTACAAATTTATGTGCAGATTTATGCTTCCATTTCTGTTGGTTGTATACTTAAGGATATAATTGCTGGGTCATATGGCAATGTAAATATAGAAATATTTAACCCTTTGACAAACCACCAGACTGTTTTCTAAAGCAGCAACAATATATACATCCCCACTGGCAATATAGGTAGGCTCTAACTTCCCCACAGCCTTTCTGATACTTGTTAATATCTGTCTTATTGATTATAGCCATCCTAGGGAATGCAAAGTGATAGCCCACTGCGGTTTTGATTTGCATTTCCGCAATGGCTAACGATGCCAAGCATCTTTCCATATGCTTATTGGCCATTTGTGTATCTCTGGAGAAAGACATTGGATTGTAGTCCTAGCATCCCCACTTTGCAGCTGCGTGACTTTGGGCAAATTACACGACCTCTCTGGGCCTCAGTATCCCCATTTCAAAATGGAAATAATAAGCTCCCGTGGTTGTTTTGAAGACTGGGTAATTATAAAGCATCTGGCACACAGCAGGTACGCGCTTAATAAATGTACTTCAGTCCCTCGGCCTGGCTCCCAGTTTCTGTCTTGGGCAGCCTGATAATTGCCCCCCTGCCCAGAAAAGGACTCCTCCCAAGGGTTGGGAATACGACCAGGCACCCCAAAGTTCCCCCTAACTGTATATTCTTTCATTTGCAAGACGCTCTGATAGAACTCTGATTTAGGTTACTTTCGCCCCAATGTTTTCTAAATGTTTAATAACAAAAGCAAAAGAAAAGCCTTTTTCTGAGCCCCACAGAGAGCTCCCCACCCGGCCCAGCCCATCAGAGCCTAGCGGGCAGAGTGCAATCAGACATCCTGGGGTCAGCTGGCCCTGGCCCTTCCTGTCTCTACACACTGTTCTTCTAGACACCTAAATTGCAAACTATTCACACTGGAAGGAGAAACCACTGTCTGCTCCTCCAGTGAATATTGAAACTAACCATCCATGGGCAGAAACAATATTTTGCCAGAGTCAGTGTTTATCTTAAAGTTATAAAAAGGAAAATCTAAATATTGACCAGAAGTGAACCATGTACAGCACTAGCAATTTCCATTTTTATAAGCGGATGGGGCTCTGTGGTAGTCTTCAGACTATCAGCAGGGTTTTCAAACCCTTCCTCAGTGATTATTTATAAAAGGAGTCCTTAGAGGTCGAGGAAATTAAAGACAGCTCATTATTTTCCTCCTAAGATAGAGGTGTGAATGCTGCTTACACAAAACTAACCAAGCCCAACCCAGGGAATCAGGGCTTCTTCAGAATTCCCAATGGGCTCCAGTTCCTGCTCCCTTCTTTGACCTCTATGAACCTCAGTTTCCTTCTCTACAAATGATGGGTAAAACCATCATTGGTTTTTGCTGGGATCAAGTGAGAAATTTTGTAAAATGCCGAGCATGGTGTCCTGCATTTTCTTCCTCTTAGTTTTACTTTATTGACATAGTTTCTGATGCCTAATAGGTAGTGCCAGTGGAATAGCTGCTGTTCGTCACCAGGAAGCTTTGTACTTACTGGAAGTGAACATCCTGCCCCTCTCTCTCCGCTGTGCCCATCATCTTGGCTCCTCCAGCCCTTCTTCAAGCTCCTCGGACCTGCTCACCCTCAGGGCTTTCCTCAGAGCCCATGCTCATTAATCCAAACCTGGCTTAAATTATGAGTCCCGTAATGGCTGGAATAACAAGACACACCCCTGCCTGCTTGTGTTCCAAGCCTGGGACTATTTCTAGAAGTAGTAAGGGAACTGGAAGACAGAAAAAGACTGA
The DNA here is from genome assembly GCA_004027595.1 of Dinomys branickii. Lineage (NCBI taxonomy): Eukaryota > Metazoa > Chordata > Mammalia > Rodentia > Dinomyidae > Dinomys > Dinomys branickii. The sequence goes on from PVLD010002809.1 coordinate 98,167, forward strand.
GGATATGTAGTCTGGACCTGGATCCTACCCAAACCAGGTTAGTAGAAAGAGGAGCTGTCCCATAAGAGGTATTTTGCACACAATTGTTGAAGGAATGAATCGAAGTCCAGGTCTTGCCACACTGACAGAGGGCAGAGCCAGCTCCTCCCTCTGATGGCCTCCATGCGGAATGCACAGCACTTCCAAGGAGGGGTCACCTCCCCTCCAGCACCCCAAGGCCACAGCAGAGGCAGCGCGAGCGTGTTTGCTCCCCTCCTTCCTCTGAATGAGGGGTTCTGTGCGTTGTTCCAGGGTTCCCACAGCTCTTTCTCATCATCACCCCCACCATCTATGGGCCTCAAAAGAAAGAAACATGTACATAACCTCGAGAAAACCCAGCCCTGTGGGTCTTGTATCTCGTGAATAATTTGCGGGTTATAACATTGCCTACTGGAAGACATTTCCTAAGTATTACACAGGTTAATCAACGAAACAGGTTAGTACAGAGTGTGGACCCAGGGAGTGCTTAGTAGATAGCACTACCATTATATATTGCAGCTAATTGTCATCTCTGAATCCCTAGTTTCTGCAGTCCTACATGTGGGAGGGAAGGATGATTGATGGATGGATAATGGATGAATGATGTCTAATTAATTGACCCATTATTCTCATCAGTTTTAGACTGTATGAGCAGCTTTCTTGGCTTATGCCTAAGGGTAGAGAAACTTAGAAAGCCAGTATCTTATTCTTGTAAGCCCTTGCTTCTCAGTGTGGTCCATGGACCCAGCAGTGTTAGCATCTCTGAGAGCTGTGTAGCAAGGGGGAAGCTCAGGCCCTAGCCTAGACCTGGTGAATTAGAATCTATCACAGCAATGCTCAAATGATTTCCTTGTACATTTGCAAAGCTCTGGGTGAAGCCAGGGGTTCTTAATCCTGGCTGGACATTAGAATATCCTGGAAAGCCTAAAACATTAGACAGTGTCGCTCATATCCACCAAAGATTCCAAGGTTAGAGACTAACACAGGCAGGGGCCTTTGCCAAAGCTTTCCATTTAAACATGGAGCCAGACTGTGAACACTGGTCTGGCTGAGGTCAGGCCTCATGGTGCCTTTTGCCTGGGAAGTTGGGAGCCACAGCAAACACTGCGAACTCACGCCATGTCATTGAGGTGGGAAGCAACCTTGGAAGTGGCTGTCCCAGAGGGAGGCAGGCACAGCTGTGGCTGAGCCAGACAGGCCTAAATCATAGGGCCGTTTGCATCTCTCATTGACAACAGGAGAACAGGTGCTTCTCCCAGGGCCAAGATTGATTTGTCTGATCCCAACCACAGTCTGCAAAGTTGCCTCCTTGCAGCTTGGCGTGACAGCTGGGATGAAGTGACTACTGAGGTCCTTGCTTTCCTCATCTTTACCCTCCTAAGAGCTCATGGGACTTACACTACCGCAGGCAAGTGCCTGGAACCAATCATGTAGCCTGAGCGGTGCTTACCCAAGAGAAACATGCTGCAGGGTCTCTGAGAGAAAATTCCCCAAGGTTGACAGTGATGGGTTTGATTCTCAAGGTCATCAGTTAAGCTTAACCCTAGGCTGTGTTGGGGAGGCCTTTTCACCTTTCTGAGCCTTGATTTCTGCATATGTAAAATGGATGGAACACTTTTACCTGTCAGAATTCCAGTGAAGGTCTCTTAAGAAAAAGAGATTAGAACAGTACAGGGCCTGACACTGAATAAATGTTTAATAAGAAGTCATCATTGATCAAAATTTTAAGCCATTCATCTCTCCCTTATTAGCCTGCAGGCCACCTGAGGGTAGACATGGTTCTTTTCACAGTGATGCCTTTCTCCAAGACCACACTGGGCTGGGCTTTACGCATTGCTAACAACCAGTAGGTGCTTTTAAGATGGCACGATTTTTAAATTTTCATTTAAAAATTCTGAATGTCAATATTATAATGAATGTTATAATTTTTTCAAGTAATATATCTATATTTAAGAAATAGAAAACTGAAGCCTTTCCTCCTCTATCTCTCCAGCTAGGCCCCTTATCAGAAGCAACGGTGATTAACATTTGGTGTGTATCCTTCCTGACCGTATGTCATAGGCCACCATGTGCATTTGCACATATATAGAGTTTTTGGTGGTTGAGACATGGATGCAGGAGCCAGGCTTCTGCTATTAACCAACTCTGTGACCTTGAACAATTTAGTTGACCTCTCCATGCCTTAGTTTCCCCATTTATAAGAGTCCTACCTCATTAGACTATGATGGGAGATTAAATGAAGTAATGTTTATAAGATGTTGAAGATAACACCTAAGATATGTTACATTTTTAAAAGTGACTTAAGCATCTCATTTAACGGCATATTTTATAGAATTTTTCATGTTAAAAATATATTTATCTTTCTAATACTTTTTTAATGGCTTCAGATAGTTACATCTTGTGAAAATACCTTAATTTATTTAACCACTTTGTAATTGATGGACACTTATGACTGTCCCAAATATTTCACGATTAGATTCAATTTATAAATACTGCAAATATGTCCTGCCATACTTCTCAGAATATTTCTGTAGGCAAGGTTCCCTAAAGTAGAGTTGTTGGTCAAATGTTGACAGATGTGAACACTGCTACTCAAAAAAGTTATCCTAATGTACTCACATATGAGTGTATAAAAGTAACCATTTCTGCCACACTAGTGTGCCCATCTTAGAAGTTTTTTATTTGACTTTTATTTTCCCTATTTTGATGGTAGAAAAATAAATACTCACTTCACTAGGTGAGTAAATACAGGGACGACAAATGTGGTGAGCCAAGTCATGGGTTGGTGGAACTTGAATTTGCTGGATTGTTTGGCTTGTGCTCACCCCTCCCCCCCCCCGTACCACTAGGGCTTTGAACTTACAACTTTGCCTCTGTCCACAGCCTGATGGAGTGTGCCGCAGAGCACCCAACAATTGCCAAGTCTGTGGAGAACTTTGTGAACCTGGTCAAAGGACTCCTGGAGAAGCTGCTAGATTACCGGGGCGTAATGACCGATGAAAGCAAAGACAACCGCATGAGTTGCACTGTGAACCTGCTGGTGTGTGGTGGGCAGATCTCCTCACAGTCCCAAGGGGGCCAGAGTCCTGGGAGCAGCTTAGCTATGGGTCTCACTACTTGATAGGGAAGTTTTGCTAATGACTTTGGAAGTCAGACAAATGGGAGCCCAGTCCCTGCTCTGCCATCTAGTAGCTCATCGACTTGATGACGTCCTATAACTGAGACTCCTCAGAGGTGAAGTAGGAATTATGAGTACCCTCTTTAGCACTTAATACCTCCCCCAGAAAGAAGATGGCAGTGCAGTTGGTTAAAGGAAGGAGCTTTGATGGTGCACAGCCCAGTTCTCATCCAGTCTTCAATAGTCAATAGAATAGACCAGCCGTGGAGATGCTCTGAGGTGTTAAGTTTGCTTTCCTGTTACATGGAGAAAATAGCAGTCTGTAGTTCATTAGTTTGTGCAGTCTTTGCCCACAGTTAAATGCTGAACATGTGCTAGTGGCCTTCTCCTTGCAGAATGAAGTAACACTACTAACTAGTATGTGCAGAAAACTAGAAGGACCAGGTTCACCAGAGCAGTTAGGCTCTTAACCCCTGAATTATATGAGCTCCCACCAGTCAGCTCCCAAACACTTCCCTCAGGTATTCTGTAACTTGGTCAGGAGATGGAACCATGGCGCATCCTGTCCTCCTTAAAGTGGCTTAAATGAGGTAAAACAGCCAAAGCCCATGTGGCATCCATTACATCACGCCCTGCCATTCTCAGTGCTTCAGTAATACACATCCTGTCCCTGAGTTCTGCTGTGAGCCCTCCTTCCTTACACGGACTCTTTTTTAACAGCTAAGGTATTGCCATTGATTTTCCCAAATGCTAAGGGGAGTTTAAAACTCCTGACTTCAGCAGAAAGGAATTCAGTGCTAATAACTCCACCAGCCCCAATTTACATAAAGAGCAGGAAGAGGGGGTTTTCCAGGAATTGAGCCATTTCTCTAAGGAAAGCTGGAAGCTGAGTGAAGAAATTGACCCTTAGCAGTCAGAGTAGGATAAGACAAGAGTGCTTGTGACAGGCAGTTCCGTAGCAAGCAGGCTGTACTATTTTCGGTGTGGGACTCAAGCTTAGTGTCAGGGAAGGGTCTCAGTGGTCAGTGGTAGTGGAGATAGCTGAGGTCCCATGAAATCCCCCCACTGTGTGCCCTGAAATACGTTACCCACCCCACTGTGAGGCACACCTGAGTGTCTTGGATTAAACTAGGGTTTGCCCCTGGTGTAGCTTAGATTGCATCAGAACCTCCCGGCACCATGAGTTGATAAGGACTTGTTTTAAAATGTTACAGAATTAGGGTTGCTGTTGGTGAGGCCAGGACACCCCGAATCTAAATGGGCCCTGAGCTAGAATACAGACCCAGCTCCCTACATATGGCCAAGTTTAAACGCCCCAGTTGCGGAACCCCATCATCACTCCTGAGCGTTGTGTGCTATCAGGAGGTACCATCTATCACCACGGAGATGGTGTGGCTCACTTTCCAGCTCCATTCCCTGAAACTTGATTGTTCAAGCTCAGAAAGACTCAGATGGCTGCCTTTCAAGTGGACTTTGTCAAGGTAGACTGCCCAGTCCTGACCACTCACCTCTCATCCCAGCAGGCAGCTCAACTGCATCCCCTAGTATGTGATGGCCGAGGCACTTCCTCCATCCCTTTATAGACAGAAAAATGACTTGCAAAGCCCGTTCTCCCAAGGAGGCTGTTGGATGCACTGAGCAAAGTAAATTTCTTGCTGCCATCTCAGGGTGCCCAGATAGTAAACAGCCAGCCACTTTTTCTTATCTCCATCACATCACCCTCTTGCCCTACAGCTCTGCAAAGAAAAACACTGATTACTGTTTTTCCTCCCCTAACTAGAATTTCTACAAAGATAACAACCGGGAAGAGATGTACATAAGGTAAGATTGTATTTTCAAAAATTCAGACCTGCCGTGATATTCCCTCTGCTCAATATCCACGGATGGCTCCCTGCTGCCTCCAGCAGAGAATTTAAACTTTTCTTCTTGCCTCTGAGGGCCTCTGTGTTCTGATTCCTATAACTGCCCAGACTCTTTCAATTCTCTTATAATCAGCCTCATAAATCCACTTGGAGTATCCCAGCCTCTCCGTTGTCCTGCTGTACCACTATCTTTAAACATAAATATTGTGTGGGTTGAGATGTGAGTTGCATGCGCATTTCTTTTGCTAACATGGGAAGCCCTCGTTAGTCCAAGCACATGGTGAAGGCCACCGGATAGCCTGCTTTTGAAGGGGTAAATACATCGTGTTGCATAATACTGCCTCTTTCTAGGTAATTTTATTTACTAGAACATATTATTGTTAGTTTTTACTCATTACCAATTGTCTTGGTTACTTTTCTCTCATTGCTGAGACAAAATACCCAACACCCAAAATGAAGGAAGGAAAGGTTTATTTAGCTTACAGTTTGTGGAGGTTTCAGTCCATACTTGGCTGCTTCAGAGGCAGAGTGGCACATGGCAGAGGGCAAACTTCATGGCAGCAGAGCACAGCAAAACAACCAGCAAAAGGGAGGAAGGGCTGCAAGCAGCCTCCTTCTCTCCTCTACCTTGTAAACAGCCTGCCCCCACCCAGGGGGCATGTAGCTCTCACACAGTCTCCATGCCCTCCTCTTCCACAGGCTCAGGATGTATACAAAGTAAGCACCCTGGCTTCCTGCAGAATCACATAGTTAACCTTTTAAACTTCCCAAATTAACACAATAAACAACATCCCAGAAGGGTAAGGGCATGTCCTTTTCACCCCAAGATCTACAACTGCTGAGTTACTCAGCCAAACCTCCAGACTCCCCAAGTTGACACAATGTATCAACTGTAACACCAATGTAATACATACTTTTTACCAAAACAGAAAACTCATAAAATATAGTTAAAACAAAATAATGAAATAAATGATCATAATCCATTCTTATTTCTAGACCTTTCTATGTCTCTATACACATCAAATTCTAGCCATACATTACCTTCTGCAAAAATGGAATTGTTTTACTCTTAATTCATTCTTCATTCTTTTTTACATGACAAGAATTTTGTGTCAACTGATAATATTTCAACATAATCTTCAATAAAACTAAAAATTTTCCTTTCTGGAAAATGCCACTTTATATAGCCAGTCCTCTATTGTTAGATATGTAGGTTCCTTCTCATTTTGTTCTACAATAAACAGCACAACAACAGACTCCTTGGACATATACTTTTGTGCCCATGCTCCTGAAGAAGTCAGCCAAAACGTTAAATAACCCAGTATTTATGAGTTGGCTTATTCCATCAGAGGGCCAAGACTTCAAGTCCTAACTCTGACAGTACTGAAGACATTCTTAGGTACTCATTTTAACATTATTCCAGAAGTAGAAATAATTATTTGGTAAAAAAATTGCATAGGTTGTCCTGAACTATGGTTATTTATAGCATTATTAGATGTAATATGTTGTTCTACCACCAACCTTTGGAGTCTGAAGGATCTTGGGTCTTTATCTTATGATGCTGGGTAGACTGTTATCCTGGGTAGATTATTCTGGTAGTTAGTTGAAGTTTCCCTTTCTGTGTAATGTTTCCATTCTACCTTCTGTTTTGAGGATTAAATGAGATACTAAAGATAAAGTGCCTGGCATATGGTTCCTCACTCCAACCTCTTGCCTTTCTTTCCTATTTTAGAAGCGCAGATGGTGAATCTCAGCCTCCCACAAGCCTAGAGATCTGGGGCCTATCGTAATCTAGGAAAGCCATATTTGCCCAAACCAGACACTGCAGGCATAAGTGTAGTCTAAAAACCTGTTCTATTTGGCAGACACAGTATTTTAAAACATTTTTACATTTGCTTGCCAAATTTTTTAATCCAGAGATTTTACATAAAAATCAACATTTCCTTCTCCTAAAAAAACTCAGAGCATGTGGGAACACCTGGCCTTCCTCCCATTCTGACAACTGTCATCTCAACTGGGTGGTTATGACTCTTCTAGACATGGCTAGAGCCGTATGGTCATGAGATTGTCTCTATTTCCTGTAGTACTTCACCCTGCCCACCTTACCCAGGCACCTGCAGGTATCTGACTCAGTGTCCCAGGGCAAACATTAGGGTGTCTTCTGGGCTCTGCAGGAGATGCTCAAACCTCAAATTAACGAAAGGAAGAGGGTGTGTTGGCCAATGCAGGAATTGAGAGTTACAGACAAGCTTCCCCTGGGGTGCCTCCCCAAGGTTTTGGGGACCAGCCATCAGAGGTCTAGGGCATGAAGGATGGGCAGGAAGAAATAAAACAGAATGAAGTCATGTATGCACACACAGGTGTTTGCAAATTACACACTCTGTGTAGAGGCCCTGTGCAATTTCACTGATAACTCTGACCAGCAGAACATTGTCTTGGGCTGCAAAGGTGAATGAGAAAAACATTCCATTCCCATTGAGGCAGAAACCTGCTTCTTTCTGTTTCTGGCTCTGGGCATGTAGGTTTGGGTTTTCTCATTGTGAGAGTGTTGCCGGCAAGGTAAGTTGATGTGATATATGACAACAAAACACTCATTGAATGGATGGATGGATGGATGGATGGATGGATGGATGGATGGATGGGTGGGTGGATAGATGGATGGATGGATGGGTGAATTAATGGATCTGTCTGGGATAATTCTCCACTCATCCCCTACCTCTCAGAGCCAAGCTCATCTATCAGGCTGGAACCCTTTCTGAAAGCCTCTTCCCCCAACCACCTGGATAAATCCAGTTCTTACTCCATAGACCTCTCTTTCAAAATACTTATCACAGCTGCATTTCTGTAACTGTTTACTAGGATGATTTGATTCCTGTCTTCTTTATACTGTAAACCCCAAACCTAAATCATAGGACCTAATTCAGCCCTATCTACCTCTACTGATCCAGGATGAACCAAACAAAGGTCACTAGATTACCCTGTTTTACTAGTTACCAAATAGTCACTAGGTGGCTTTTCTTCCCCCACAAATCCTTGATAGTTCCTATCCTCAGGTCAGATAGTTAATATTTGGCCCACAAGTCATATTTTACATGGCCAGGGACACTGGACATCAGTTCTGTGCAGAAATCCTTTCCTGCCACTGGATCCTAAGCCTGAGCCTCAGGCCTGAGTCCATTTTGCCCAGAGGTAGAAAGTGCATCAGGATGAAACGCTGCCACCACGGAGCAGCATTCTCCTCCCACAGGAAAACTCAAACCTGTTACCCTCGTCAGCTTGCCAAGAGTTGGGTTTAAATAAATGATCCTAATGACAGGCAAGTCACCAGAGCATTGATTCTTTGGCTCTGGAGTGTGTCTGCAGCAGAGGCAGGAGTGAATGTTCTGTAGAACCTCGTTCACCATGATAATAGACAACAGCGGCCATTGCTTGTAGCCAGCTCCGGGCTAATCCCTTTCAGTGTATATCAACATTTATAAGCAGCAATCCTAGCTGCCACTTATGAAGCCCTTTCTATAGGACACATGGTCTGCTTGGCCCTTTATGTGCTGAGTAAATCTATAGGTAGATTCTATGACCGTTGCCATTTTGAAGATCAGCCAACTAAAGCACAGAGCAGGGCATTCATTGCCATTAATATCAGTTGTGGATCAATTATCTAAGAATTTACCAAAGTTCTGTGTGTTTCTCTTCCTCGTCTCTATACACTTTCAAATGAATTGTCATCCCAGGGCTCAGAAGTGCAATGTCACTTTCAAGGGGACAGGAGATGTAAATGTGATTATGATTGAACAGTGGATTTTTCCTGTTCACAGTTCGAAGGCTTCCTATGAACGACCATTCTCCAGCCCTCACCTGCTTCCTTTTGCACTTTCTTTATACCTAGAGAACACTGAAGTAGGAGCTCCCCTCTATAGTTGTGGTGTCTTGCTCTTACTATTGAAACCACAGTGATTAAGAGTGTAGATCATACCCAGCCTTTCTAGTTATTAGCAGATGACTTCTGACAGCTTACCAGTCTTGCCTTCTATTTCTCTTTGTCATATTACATCGGCCAGACTCTTCAGTACCAAATTAAATGCTGCCCAGGTTGGTCCCTAACTTCTGTAGGCTATGGTTCTTTTTCCTCTGAAAAATGGAAATCCTCAGTGGGCCAGTTTCACAGGATTGCTGAAACTTAAATGATCTAGGATAGTGATGGCAAATCTTTTAGAGCTTTCAATGATACAAACAGCCTGCTGTGGCATGTGTGCCACAGGTTCACCACCACTGACCTAGGGTGCTCACAACACTTAACATTGTTCCTGGCACATACTAAGTGCTTAACAAATGCTCGATGATGTTAGTATCAGCCATGCAGTGGGCTCCCTTGTGACCTGGAAAAATGGAGACAGTTGTTCCGTCTGGCATCACTGCACCTGGTAGCTCAGTATATTTTTCCCAAAACAGGTACCTGTACAAACTCCGGGATCTTCACCTGGACTGTGACAACTACACAGAGGCTGCCTACACCCTGCTACTTCACACCTGGCTTCTCAAGGTACTGTCCCTTTGGATGGAGGAGACCCCCAGAAATCCCCTGGGGGTCCTTACAGTATGCTGAAGAGTTGACAAAACAAAAAGAGAAAACATCAGGCAAATGAATTTTGTTTTTTTCAGTAGACTCAAAACCTGACCTGCCTGCATGCTTTTCTGCTCTACTTCACCTAAGCACATAAGGTTTTGGGTGACCTTTACATTTAACAAAAATAAGCCCTGAGATATGATTTTCAGTGTTACACAGAATCCAAACTGTTATCAACAATAAATCATTAGCATGCCCAGTGAGCTGCCTCCTTCTCTTGAAAACTTTGCTGTAGCTGGAGAAAACTTAAATGATCTCCTTGGCTTTTGAAGAGCTGGGACTATGTCTTACCAGGCTTTAGAGAAAATCCCTATTGACTACACACAGTAAGCCAATAGAGGGTCACATAAGCATAAGGTAGCAAAAAGCAGGACAGATTTCACAAATGGAAATTGTAGGCTAACATCTGACCACGCACAGGTACGACCCCAGCAGAGGGTGTTTGCAGAGCTTTATCTACCCCTAATTGGTGCATCTCTAATATCCCTGACTTACTTGTTTATTCTGAGACCTTGGAGGTGCTGGAGAGCAGCCTCTAGACATGCTGGGCACTCGTACCCCATGAGAGCAGCCTTCTTGGTGTTACAGCAAGCTCCAAAACTGAGCTGAGTTAGGACAAGAAGGAGAAAAAGAAAGGCCTCAGGGAAGGTGGTCTCTCCCTCTTACCCTGGAAAGACACCTGCCATTGGCAGCCTCTTGGTCCCTTGTGACTCTGTGTCTTCTCTTCACAGTGGTCAGATGAGCAGTGTGCGTCACAGGTCATGCAGACAGGCCATCAGCACCCCCAGACCCACCGGCAGCTGAAAGAGTCACTCTATGAGACCATCATAGGCTACTTCGACAAAGGAAAGGTAATTCGACCCTACCCCTCCTCTCTCTGTGAGGATCCCAGTCCCTGGGAAGGACAGTTCCCTCCCGTTCTCTCCGCTCAATCCATCCGCAGGTCCTATCAACTGTCCCTCCAAATCCTGTATCTGATCACTTCTTTCCTCTTAAGCTATGGACATCAGTCACCTGGATACCACAGTGGATCCTAAGCAGTTTCCCTGCTTCCCCTATTGCCCCAACAGATTGTCCTCCATATAGAAAATAAGGTGATCACAGAACATAAATGGGAGCATGGCATCTGTCTATAATCATCTCAATGACTCCACCATTCCACTTAAGTTGCACAATCCCTCCCATGATTCATGAGGCCTCCTATGAGCTGTGTCTTGGCTGCCTCTCGTTTTCATCGCTTCTCTTTCCTCTCACATCCACTCCCAAGCTCTTTTTAACCTCCGGGCTGTTGCACTTGTTTTTGTAGCTTGGAGCATTCCTCCTCTGTAGCTTTCCTGTGGAGGAGAGGGCTGGCTCCTTGCCTCGATTAGGACCTTTTCAGAGGAGGCCTTCCCACACCACCTCTGAACAAAGTGGCAGCACCCCTGCCCTGAGTCACCCTTTGTGCTTCTTCAAAGCTCTTGTCATAAGACATCAGCTTGTTCATGTGTTTCACCCGTCTATTGTCTGGCTCCCCACTATAAATTTCACGAGAGTAAAGACTTGATTTTATCCACTAAGGAATGCCCAGAAGCTAAAACAGAACCTGACACACAGAGGGACCAGTGAATATATGCTGGATAGATGAATGGATTGAGTGGGTGGAAGACATTGTGGCGACATGCTTGATCTTTAAACAGCAAGGATTTTTGGTTGGGTTTGACCAGGAGATTGGACAGACCAGCTGCTGCCCAGCTCCAGCACCCAGAAGACATGCAGGAGGGGTGTCCCTCAACCTAGAGATGTGGCACGGCAGCTGTGCTCAGGCTCTGGCGTTGGACATCTGGATTTCATTCCTTCTCTACTACCCACTATTGGGTTGGTCTCTTGAGACTCCAATTCCCCATCTACACCATAGCAAGAAACTCCTAGTACCTACTTTCTAGTTGTAGGGTAAAAATGAAGTGAGAAGCACAGGTACCACACCTACCATAGGAATTGGTACATGGTAATAGCTGGTTACATTTTAATTATTATTATTACCTGGTACCGTTACTTCCTCTATTGAGCCTTCTTCAAGGCTCCAGCTTCCCTACACCCTCGCCTTTCCACTGAACTGCAAGATCTCTTACAGTGCAGCAGGATGCCACTTCACGGTGTCTATCCTGTTGCTGTTGCTCATCACATCTGTCTTAGTCTGATCTCCTGCACCTTCTCTGGAAGGATAAAATGAGGTAATGTCTGAACAAGGGCTTATAAATTCCAAGGGCTGAGCAGTTGGAAAAGACTATTTTTATAATTTACAATTCTAAGCCTTTTGAGGGCAGAGGATCTGCTGTCCCATGAACTTCCTACCCTGCTGGCCATCAAATCAGAGCTTCCTGTCTGTTCATTGGCTGGTTCAATCAGCCACAGTAGGAGAATCCCAGGAGCTTTGTGTTCAATTCTTCCTGCTCTGTGCTGAACAAAGAGGGCAAAGGCGTGAGTCCCCAGCTCCAAGAGCTACGACCTATCACCCGTCATTATCGTCTGTGCATGCTGCCCTTTGGTGTTTTGCAGTCATGTGGGAGGAGGAAAGGGATCAGGGATCAGGTGCCAAAATACGTTGGGAGCAGAGAGGAGACAGAAGATGGGTATAGGACACCCTGAAAGCCACTTCTGTAGAATCTTCTAGAATGAAGCCCAGACTTGTCACACTTTCTTCAGTTTCTTCGGGGAGTCGTTGCTGCCCATACACAATGGCCTTCTTCTCTGCAAGTCCATCTTGCCATCACCCCATGGATGCCTATTCCTGCTTCAAAACCCAGCACTTACGTCCACGATGCCTGTTTTTCACCCACTGCTGCCATGACAACAAAGATCCGTGTCTTATCTGTCTCTGCCTCTGATCTGTCACTGCCCACATCAGTGCCCATGAACATGCTCAGAATCCTGCAGTGAAAAGTAAAAGTAAAATGTATATGAGGCTCAGAGAAAGCAGAGCCTCTCAGAGCTCCCAGGGAGCCCTGTGTGAACTCCTGGGCATCTGACTTCCTGCCCTGCCCCTATGCCTGATCTTTTAGTGATCTCTTGACACAGAGGAAGAGCACTTTGTCTCCCTGGTCGTATTATGGTAGGAAGTTGGTAAAAGCCTGCACTTGGGCCAAACAGTCCCCTGGCTGAGCCTTACCACAGCCTTCTTATCCAGGGTGAAGCCTGCAGACTTGGTTCCTCTTGGCATGTAGAGCATTTTTATGCTGCTCACCAAGCTGTCCTCAGGTTTACAGCTATTGCTCCTCTTGGTTTTATTTATTTTTATGTTTGGATGCAGAGAGAGCACTTTTGTTACAAAGCTCACACTGCATTGTTACAAAGCTTATACTCCTCTCTTCCTGCCCTCCAATTAGAAACATTCTCCATTCCAAGTCCAGCATGATATGTAAGGGGAATCCCCTGAAAGTGCCAGAACTCCGGCCCATCCTGTCTCTCCTAGCTGTGTGAGGAGTTCCCTGACCCCCCTGGGTCCATGATGGTGGGATGATCTTGGCTTCTGGCCTAAAACAGAGCATAAAATAAATATTATCCATGTCCTGGGTTGAATTTCTTCAGAATTGTTTTTAAAGATGGCAAAGACCTACTACAAAACAGTTTTAATAATTAAAAAATACTCTAGTATTACCTCCTCTGTGATGCCCCCACTTACTTCCATAACCAGATCACACCATTAAGAAATTCTAGCAATGGCCAGTGGGAAAGATCCCTGTACTTAACACCAAGAACTAAGATCTGGTCCTAATTTCGTCCCCAGACACTCTCTGAACTCAGGCTATTTGTTCATTTCTCTAAGCTAAAACAGAACCATTTCTGTGAACCATTTCTCTTTGGAAGATGGGACCAACATCTCCCTGCCCACCCCATACACAGGGAAGCTGGGGGAAGCAAAGGTTTAATGGTTTAAGCAACCCTTAAATCAGAATCACAGCCATGGGGGCTTACATCCTAGTCCTGATTCTGGTTGAACATGGGACCTGGGGCAGGTAGCTTTGCTCCTCTGAACCTGTTTCTCACCTGGGAAACGTGGATGCTGTGAGTTACTGCCCAGAACGCTTGGGAAGAATCAGAGAGCATGTGAATAAGATGTTTAGCCTACTCCATTATTTATCAAGAAGCTAGGATGAGAGCCCAGGGAAAGGTCGTCCTCCCAGGAGGCCCCGGCTTTTTCTATATGTAGAAGGTGGGTCTGGGTCAGAATGTGGCTTAAAACTTAGTCCCAGGGGACACAGTCAGCTTGAATGCCTTCCTTAGCAAAGAAAGCTTGGGGGCGGATCCTGCTTACCCCTGTTTCTGTGACCTCTCCGTAGATGTGGGAAGAGGCCATTAGCCTGTGCAAGGAACTGGCAGAACAATATGAGATGGAGGTCTTCGACTATGAGCTGCTCAGCCAGAACCTGGTAAGGGTCCTCAGGGGAGGCTGCTGCCCTGCAAGCTGGGCTCTTGGGCCCTTGCTCTCCACAGACGCTTCAGACAGAGAGGCAGGAGACGAAAGGGGTTAGGAAACCAGGGAAAGAATGCAATAGGGCCTACATAAGACTATGCTCAGCACCTCCCTTCTGGACCACTTAGTACCCATGTGGCGCTGGTGCTGCCGCTTGCTGCTGCTACATACACACAGTAAACACTGCACGGCATTTGCAGTAAAAGTTCCACAAATCACTAAACCAATTAAATAACAACACAAAATTGTGCTTTTTGATGAACAGATAAATCACATTCAAATGCCTTCCATCTGGATTCTCCATTAGCATCTTGATGCTCAAGACTTGATGAGGAAAGGGGGTGGGCCCTGGTGCTGCAGACACCAGGCCTTGGCAGGGAGTTGGCCTCTCCAGGAGAACGGCAGAACTTTGGGGCTGCTCTCCCTCCACCCTACAACCCCAGCATATTTCTTGGCTACCTGAGTTTCAGGACCCTAGAGCACCTTCTCAACCCACTGAGAGAAGCAAGTCCAGATGTTTCCAGGAGACTATAAAATGAGAGTGAGGATGTTAAGAGAGGATTGGTAGCTTTTCCGAGGAGGGAAATATGGTGATCTTGTTAAAAGCAGCTGAGTTGTTAGCTGTTTTCACTATGTGCAAGATCTGATGCAAAAATACACCTGTTTGTACCTTGAGACACTTAATATCTGTCCCAGATACACATCTGCATATGTGTTTGTGGACTCCAGGCAGACATGCCTTTAAACATTTGTGTTCATGTACAACACATACAGTACCCAGCTGCTCACCTAGTACACATCCATGCACACGCACCGATGTGTGTGTGCATTTCTGCACAATGTGCCCGTCATAAGGCACCCAAGTAGATTCATATAGATCTCCCATAACATATGAGGCCTTTACTTGTGAGATGTGCCTTTACTTGTGAGATTCCACCTTTCCCTGTGTGTGTGTGCACACACATGCACACATATACACACACATGTGATTTCATCATGATTTTTTTAGGCTAATAGCCATGTAAGGTGCCACAAAGTAGGAAGTAAGACACAAACTCTTTTCATAGATGTAAAAATATGAAAAACACACAGCTCTTAGAACTGATGAAATTTATTAGGGATGCACACAGCAAAAGACATCTCTACCCAGACATACTTAGCCATTTGTATGTCCTCACAAATACACACCTGAATGTGCATGCAGCCAGGTGCACAGTGACTATTACAGGGCCTGGGTTCAGTTCCACATCCACTGATTTTACTAAGGGACCGTTTCTTTAGCTATAAACTGAAGATGTTCATGGGATTGTTAAAAAACTGGTGCGAGTATGAGCCAGTATAGGTAGAGTAACTGACAGTACCTGGCATGCTGTGAACATAGCCCTTCTTGTTATGATTACAGATATATCCACAGAAATGCTTTAATATTCACTTGCCACATTGGTTTTGTTCTAATGATCATGTCTTAATGGGCTTTTTGAGTTGAATATGCCTTGGATACATATCTGTATTATCATAAGCTGTGTTTTCTACTTCCAGAACCAGCAGGCAAAATTCTATGAAAATATCATGAAAATCCTCAGGCCCAAACCAGACTACTTTGCTGTTGGATACTATGGCCAGGGATTCCCCTCCTTTCTGCGGGTGAGTTTGGGATGATCCACAGATCAGACCAGGGTCTCAGGGCCTGGGCATCTCAGCTGTCCCTTTGTGCTTTGAAGATTTGCTAGTGTTCTGAAGGGCACAGCTCAGGAGCTGAGCTCTGTTCTGTCTGGGCGCTGCCACCAGCCCTAGCAGATGCCTCCCTTGCTGTGCTTCTCTGCGCAACAACTACAACTGCCTCAAAAGGTGGTGAGATCCCCACCACCGATATAAAGAAATCTGAGAGGCTGGAGGATGTCTGCTATCAAGGAGTTACCACAGAGCAGCAGTTCTCAGACCGTAGGTCACAGGCCCCCTTTACTCTCTTAAGTTATTGAAGACTAAAAGATTTTTGTGTTTATAGACTATCTCTATGTACATATGGCATATGAAAAAATGAAACCTAAGAAAAATTTAAAATACGAGGCAGCTTATCTAAAAATAATAAGAAGAATAGCACATGTTTGTATAAGTTATATTTTAGGAAAAATATATATATATATATTCTTTTTTTCAAATCAATGCAAATAGCAGAACTGCTTTACATTTCTACAGAGCTCTTTAATATCTGCATAAGAAACACAGCCAGACTCCATATCTGCATTTTCAATCTGCTGCCCTCATGCTCTGCAGCCTCTGGGTCGCGCCACCACATACTCATGAGAGAATGGGTGTAAAAAGGCCAACAACAATATTATTATGAAAATAGTCTTGGTCTCGTGAGTCCCTGAAAAGGTCTTGAGGACCCTCAGGGAACATCACTGCTGCTCTGGTGGCTTCTGCATCCTCTTGTAGGGGATTAGATTAAGTCCCCTATAGGCTTCTTTCCCATCTGTGAGTCTGTGACTCAATTCTGAGGTCAGAGAGATACAGAAGAAATGGCAGAGCTGATCCCTAGCCTCCTTTGGTTTACATTATAGTTGGGGAGATAACTCACATCTCTCTGACAGTGAGTGTAGAATCATAGTGGGCTGACGCGGTGAACACCATGGGCACCTTGGCAGGGTGGACGCTGAGGTCCTCCTGGATAAAGTGACTACTTGAACCTCACTGCACGGCAGAGTCCCCTGGGAGACTTGTTAAAGATGTATATTCCTAGGCTCAACTTGTGTGAGTCCATTTTAATAGGTCTAGAGCGAGGCCTGGGAATCTGAACTTTCAAAGTCTGCTAGGCTCCTCTGATGACCAACCAGGGTTGGAAGTGCATAGAGATAAGTTACAGGCTTGGGCTTGGACAGAGGAATTTAGGGGCCATAAGAGGTGGCACTGATGGTGCAGAAATTATCTAGAATGGGTTTTCTCAGCCTCAGCCCTATGGATATTTTGGGCCTGATAATGTTTTGTTGCAAGGACCATCCTGCGGCATCGCAGGGATGTACAGCAGCATCCTGGCCTCTACCCTAGTGCCCAGTAGTTCTCCCTACCCTCTACTGAGAACCAAAGAATATTCCTGCACATTCCAAAATCACCCCTGGTGGGGAACCACTGGTGTAAAAGAGGCAGATGTGGTCAGAGAAGAGTAAAGGGTGTGTTCTGGGGGCTCAGGACCAGGAGCCCTGGAATGAAAGACCTGAATGTTGGTCTTTACAAGCCCACAGACCCAGCCCACATGGTCTGTTACAGATAAGTGGGAGATTTTATGCCCATGTCAATAAAGTGGGTGTGACATGCATAAATGTGGAGAGAGCAATTATTCTGGAAGCTGTATGTGGGGTGGTTTAAGAATAAAATTCTCAGCATCCGTGATCTTCTCTACCTTTAGAACCAGTCTGTATGAAGTGGTGGTGTGCTCAGCAGGGCGGTGGGTTTTACTCTTCCTTTCCCTTTGGTAAGGAAACTGAGGGGAGAGGGCCCTCCTGGAAGTCACCACAGCTCCACACTCCTTTCCCAAGAGCCCTGGCTTTGCTTGGGTCCCATCCTCCACAGTGGGGCCTGGCATCTGTGACAGGTGTCATCTCTCTACAGAACAAAGTGTTCATCTACCGTGGGAAGGAGTATGAGCGGAGGGAAGACTTCCAGGTGCAGCTCATGAGCCAGTTCCCCAATGCAGAGAAGATGAACACGACCTCTGCCCCTGGTGATGACGTGAAGAACGCTCCAGGCCAGTGTATCCTTGGAGAGTGTCTCAGCCACAGGATCAGGCATGAGCCACCCTGCAGGGACTTTAGTCTGCCGAGACCTTAGTTCTGAGAGCCCAGTGCTGCTACCAGAATGACTGCAGTGTGTCAGTTTTAGCCCAGTATGGGATTCAGAGCACCCAGCTCTGACCAGTCTGTCCCCCACATTCATGGCTTCAGTCCCTGGGAACTCAACCACTGGAAATTAAAAACATTTGGGAGAAAAAAATGGGTCTGTACTGAACATGTACATACTTTTCTTCTTGTCATTATTCTCTAAACAATATAGCATACGAACAATTTATGCAGCATTTACACTGTAATGGGTATTGTAAGTCATCTAGAAATAGCTTACTGTATAACAGAGGGTGTGCAAACATTATGCCATTTTATGTAAGGAACTTGAGGATCCTTGGATTTTAGTGTTCACCAAGGGCCCTGGAACCAGATCCCAGTAAATATCTTGGGATGACTCTATGTTTTAAGCATCACTGATTAATTCAGTTCTTCATTCATTCACCTTTGTGATGAATACACTCAAGCCTCAACTCTATTGTACAAGCATTGTGCAAGGTAATAATTACAGCATGGTCCTACTTTCAGGGAGCATAGAGGTAGAAAGTAAAAGAGACACTGAGCCACTAATTGCACTATTAAATATTTATAAAACCGTGAGCCATGCCAAGAGGAAGCTGTGCAGGGCATGGTGGTCGGGAGAGCAGGGGAGGCTTTCTTGAGGGAAATGGTGGGTAAGGTGAGTAGCCAGCCAAAGCTTAGCAGGAGTTGGGAGAGGCCCCATGGCCGAGACAGAGTGAAGGAGGCTACTGTACTAACACCTTTAGTGAGGATCATAGCAGGGTCCAAGGAGTGAATTGACCCCTCACTGCTTTTATATTAAAATCAAAAGTCTTGAGCAAACCTGCAAGGCTGTGCATGAGCTGCCTCCCAGCTGTCCAACATTGTCACTTGAAGCTCTTCCTTCCTGTTTTTATATCCCTCTGGCCAACACCAGCATCTTTTTTGTTTCTTAAACAGGCCCAGTTGTCCCTACCTCTGTGCCTTCACCTTCTCTGTTGGCCTCTGCTTGGAATGCCCTTGCCCCGGCTTCTCATGCAGCTGACTCCTACTCACCTGTCAGATCCCAACTTGATGTCACATCCTGGAAGAGGCTTTCATTGGTCACTTTATTTATTATGGCCTTTTCTGGGCTCCTTTGTGACCTTGTTTCCTCAAACCCTGTTTCTTTTCTTTGTAGAACTGACCTCAATGTTTCATAATCTTGTGTGCTTTTGGTATATGGATGTAAAAGATAATGTCATTCCAAGAGGAAAAACATTTGTTCTGTCTTGTTTCCTGCACTAAGCCTCCTTCTCCCAGGGTCCCTGGCATAGAACACAAACTCAGGAACTATTTGTTGATTAGTAGAGAAAGGAAACAAGAAAGAAAGCAAAGAGAGACAGACCAACAGGAAGGAAAGAGGGACACAGGGAGGTGCCAGCATGTATGGAGTGCACGGAGCAGGGAGGAGGTGCCAGGAGAGGATGCTGGGATTTTCAGATGTGCGGGAGGAGCAAGCCGCACAGCCGCAGTAGACATGGCGTTCATAGGGCCAGGAGCAGTGGATGCTGGGCGGAAGGCAGAAGGCAGAGGCAGGGTGCAGGACGGCAGTGAGAATGTAATGCCAAGAGAAGGCCGATGCTGAGCTGGGGAGCACAGTAACCCCAGCTGGCTCCCCACATTGCGCTCCTCACCACAGCTTAAGTTACTGCCACTAAAATGTGTTGACAGTTTGCATCGCTGGTCTTCTAAGTTTGCTGAACTTTAATCCAAATATTTTTCCCTTGAGTGATAAAAATTCATCTGTAGCCTTTTAGTTATGTTTGCCTGCTCTTCGTGCCTGCTCTACCGTGGTTATTTGCATGAGGAAATGCAACTGGTAGTAGAATTGGCTAGTTACAAATGCAAGTTTGGTTACAGGCGAGACAGAATTAGTACTAAGGCCCTGCTTAAGGGGACCCGGTATTGAACAGCTGTGTGGCTTTTTATTTGGCGTGGAAGAGAGACCATGTATCTCTGATCCATCTCATATTTGGGCCCTGAGGCCTGGTTCAGTGCAAAGAACCAGATGACCAAGAAAATGGTGAGGGCTGACATTTGCTAAATATTCTTTTCATGAGACTGAGTGCTTTATAATCACTATTTCTTCAAATCCCCCAAAATGCTGTAAGCTGATGGTTAGTTTTTCCTATTCATCGAGAAGGAATATGTGAGGTAGAGTGACAAAGCATTTGCCTAAGGTTAGAAAGCTAATTAGTGATGGATTTGGTATTTGAATCCCAAGATCTGTCTCACAACCCTGTTCTAGTTTACTATTTAGAAAAAAAAAAGATTGACTGTTTGCCATGTCTTAGGCATTTTCCATGCACTGTTTTTGTATTTTATTCATAATAGCCCCAGCAGGGTTAGCTGAGTAGTACTGCTTTCTGTGTTTTGCTAATAAAATAAACTGAGGCCCAGATAATTTAAGCCTTTTGCACAAAGTCATAGCTCGGAAGCAGTGAAGCTAGCATTGGAACTCAGGCCTACTTTTTGTCAATATCGTGCATTCTTAATACTCTGTTCACTTGCCTTTAGTTGTTAAAAAGTTGGCAACAGTTTGGGAAGGTGACAGGTCTCATGTCTTCTCATTTAGGTATCCAGATAGGAGGACGTGAAAAATGAAGGTCTGTTTGCAGAAGGCTGTTGTGACCAGAGTTTCATGCACAGATTTAGTCCATGGTATGACTGTCTAGCCCCATGTGCTCCTGCGAAAACTCAAGGGGACTAATGTCCCAGGCTCCTCAGGGACATGTCTGGATTTTCCTTTTGGATTAAGGCTAATAGATAAGATCAATATATGTACCTAGACTCTTCTCTAAAAGAGAGTTTGGCAACTTTTCTGTAAAGGACCTGATAGAGAATATGCCTTTGAGGGTCATGCGCCCTGTCATAATTACTCAACTCTGCTGTTGTACTGGGAGAGCAGCCATTGCTAAGACATAAATGAATGAGCATGGCTGGATTCCAGTAAAACTTTATTTATGGGCACTGAAATTTTGAATTTTATGTATCACTTTTACATGTCACAAAGTATTATTTTTCCCTAGCTATTTGAAAATATGAAAACTAGTCTTAGCTTTGGGGCCATACAAAAATAGGCGATGAGCTGTATTTGACCTACCATACTGTACCAGCGCTTGTAGGCTGCTTCCAGAGTGATTTCCTTCCCTGAGTAGGCTGTTGGCCTTAGAGTTTAAGAAAGAAAACAGTTTTCTCAAAGTTTGTAGAAATACTTCCATTAAGATTGGTTCATCTGGGTTAAGTATTCCCTGGTCTCCGAGGGAATCCCTCATTCCATCTGGAAATACTCTTCAGAAACTATTAAATTCCCAATATATTTGCATAGAATAAATTTATCAAAGAGATAATTTCATTTAGGTTGTATTTTGTTTTTGCTATTTCTTATGTGTGAAAAAAGTGTAGCCTCTGCCACCAGGATGAGACATAGGGGTGGCAGGGATGTGGGGTGCTAAGAGCTGATCCTAATAGAAGTGTAGACAAATGCTATGGGAACCTAAGGAAAGAAAGTGGCTCCTATCTGAGGTTAGTTTTCATGGACTCTGGCGTTTGACATCTACCTGAAGGGCTCCCAGAGGAGGGACAGTGGTGAGAGAAGATGTTCCAGGCAGAGGGCATATCTGTTGGCTAGCGAGAGATAATGGTGGGAACATAAACCACATCCATATGGACATAGCTTCAAAACCCAGGTCCTTAGTTGGGAGACATGTCAAAACCAGGGGAAGACATTTGAGGTTATGGTGGTCTTTAGGAGGAAAGAGAGATGGGTAGAGAGGAACTAAAAGGTGAGGAAAGCAGGCATCAGTGATGGGATAAGTGACTCTGGACTTTGTCCATTTCATTTATCATATTCTGGCTTAAAATGAATAAAGGCAGATTTAGAATAAGCACAACACAGACCTGGTCCCAGTGATACTTCTGTGGTGTCCTGTGCCCTTAGAAGACATCGCTAATCGATCATGAAACTCTTTTCTGCTAAACCTGGACAGAGTTCTGACAATCCTGCAGCAGATGGTTGCTTTCAAACTCTTGGGTTTGGAGTGCAAAGTGACATCTTTTTGAACATGAAGTTCTTTTTTTTGGTGGAACCGGGGATCAAACTCTGGACCTTGTGCTTGCCAGGCAGGTGCTTATTCCTCTGAGCTATATCCCCAGCCCAAAGTGCCATCTTTTTGCATATCTTAAGGCAGTTCTTCTCAAATTTCACCATGCATATGAATCCCTCAAGGATCTTTTCAAATATAGGTTCTGACTCTGAATATCTGAGGTAGGACCTAAAAGTCAGTCTTTCTAACAAGCCACTGATGCGGCTAGCCAGAGGACCACCTTTGAGTAAACCTACAGGAAAGAAGTCCAAATGTAGCATTAAAATACCTAAATGAAAACTCCAGTTCTGTTCTTACAAGTTCTATGATCTTCAAAAAGTCAATTGCCTGACTTTTTTTACCTTGGCAGGGACAATTTAGGTTAATAATGCCTTCTGTGGAGTTGGAGAGAGTAAACAAGACCATGGGGAGATGTGCTCTCAAAGTGATGGAGAGGTATGTGTTCATTAGAGGGCATTATTTTTAATGATAATATAGCAATGATAACGATGACAAAATACCACTAACTATTCTAGCAGGAACAAAGACCTGATGTGGGGTTGCTTCGTGACAGACACCTCATAAAAAAATGCAATGATTGCTAACTGTTCATTAGGACTTGTTGGGAAGCCAGCAACTTGAAGCTGGTTATTCAAGAAAAATGTGGCCCTAGAAGGGCTGGGCTGAGAGCTTTCAGCTGAAACCTGCTGCATTTGGAACTATCCTGGAGTCCAACAGATGTACTGTGAGTCCTTAACCTCAGGGATTTCAGATATCCAATGTTTCACTGTCCAGCCTGTCTTGGATGAACACCCCAGGTTCAAGAACAAGCCAGTGCCTGACCAGATCATAAAGTAAGACGTGCTTCTCACTGGGAAGGGAAATGGGAGAGGGAAGTCCAAGGACCCATCACACTGAGTGGGTAGCGGGACAGGCCCAGTGCTCTGCTGTAACTTAGCCAAGTTTCCTTCTTTTCCTCTTGGGAGAATTGTTTCAATATTAGCTCAGCTCTGTCCCATAGAAGGCTGAAGGTGGAGATGTATGAGAGGGTCAGGGTTTTGGGTGGCTTCATGGCACAGCAAATCCTCATTAGGCATTGATGAGATTCATTAAAATAGATATGAAAAGCTATTGCTTAGGCTGATCCCAGAGTGGCCCCCAGTGGCCAACAACCGGAAAGTGTAGGCTTAGCAGGTAACAGGTAGAGCTGAGAGACAAGGACAGGGTGGCCTCAGACATGCTGAGCACATTCTAAAGAGATATCTTTTCATCACTGGGAGGGTTGTACGTTGACAACAGAGGTGTCCAGATTGTGTTAAAGAGATAGCAGAGAAAGCAGCATAAGGGCAGAATCAATCTGTTCAATACCAGGTGGCAAGATCATTGAGGAGGCCATGAGGCGGGAGGTCCATAACTACATATTTGCCAGCCTCCTGGCTCACCTCCTGAACCTCAGGCCTGGGTACCAAATAGAGCACTTGTGTGTCTTAGAACAGGCCTTGCCTGTAGATAGCCAGGAACAGGAATTTACTTCGGAAGAGGCATGCCCCTTTCCCATAGGGTGGACAGGTAGACAGCCCCTTCAGCCACCTCACACAGTGCCATGGCTGAAGGACGTCTCTCAGCATAGATCACAATTTCCCTTACCCTCTTCCTCAGTTCCTATGGTGACAGGTGACAGTGGTTCTCTAGCTAGTACAGTTCCCTGCTAGCAATGTTGTCAGAACTTGCCAAAGACTCAGAAAAATGATTTAAGGGAACTGGAACTCCTAAAGAAATTGCTTGAGGACACTCCTGTGATGTTAGACTTAGGGATATCTAGATTCATTATTAGCATCTCAGGAAATGAAGATGCAGACCAGTAACAACAGCATTCCAATTGGCTGGATAATCTGGGGGTGCTGTGTTCTCTTGAGGGCATAAAAGCAGTCTACCTTCTAAGTCAATTTGCCAGGGCAGACTGTACAAGAGCCACTTCGATGGTGTTCAGAGCATAGCCCCTGATCTCTAGGGTTGTCATCAGGATTCCTCTAGACTTGTGTGCTGTGATGAGCTTCCCACAGTGCTGGCCAGAACAGGGGTCAGATGCTGGACAGCTTCTTCCTGTCTTTCAGCTTCTACAAATCGAACTATGTGCAGAAGTTCCACTACTCCCGACCTGTGCGCAAGGGGACCATAGACCCTGAGAATGAGTTTGCTGTGAGTATCTCCCCTCCCCTGGCCCACCTTCAGCCACTATACCATGCATCTGCCAGCCCAGACAGGGAGGAACTTGATCAAAAGTTAAAGAAAATGAGGCTAAACTCATGGCTATAGTGGCTCTACTCTCTTCCATTGGGTTTTCTCATTTCATGAGCCTTTCTCCTTCCAAGATGTGACCTGGACCTCACGCCAGATGATTCTGTCTGCTGCAGAGTATTTAGGCATCTTTAGGAGGTATACTCCTCTGACTGAGAAGGGGTGTGGATGAAATCAAAGCAATGAATGTACTACCATTAGGTGCAAGTGATTCCACTGTCTTTGTCTTCCAAATGCCAGTCCCTTGTGCATGTGCTTCCTAGTGAGAGCCTGTCTTCTGTTCCCCAGACCAAGGTCAGAAGATGGAATGACTAACTGTCTCAGGTCTTTGCCTCAGACTGTGATTCTTAATAGTTTAGGCAGCCCTGCCCCCCTGAGACTCTAATGAACACAGGAGACCTTTCCCCCAGACAAAATTTCAGTTTGTGTATAAACCCAGGTTAGGATTTACTCGTCCTAGTCCAGGGGAAGAGTTTAAGCTTCATGCTGGGAAAGAATTCGTTAGTGTGCAGCATGTGTGTTTCTGGATAGCGTTGTGTTTCCTCCACTCTCGGGTAGATGGGAGGCATTGGGGGGCCTGGCAGGGTTTCTGCCAAGCTTCCCAGAGTTCAGTCTTCATAAGTGTTGCTTTCCTGCCCTTGCACCGCCACCTCCGAGACAGTCGATGTGGATTGAGAGGACTTCCTTTGTGACTGCATACAAGCTGCCGGGCATCCTGCGCTGGTTCGAGGTAGTTCAGATGTCACAGGTGAGTCTAAGACCCTGTCCTTCTCTGCCAGGTGGGACACAACCAGCTGCAGAAGGGTCCAGTGGCTTTAAGCAGAGGTTGTGTTACTGTTTGATGCTCCAGTGGGAGTGCCAGGATGCCAGTGCAAGAAAAGACCTCAGGCCACATCCAGAGTAACTGCTGTCAGATTTTTTTAAACCAATGGATAATCCCCACCCCTGTTAAACATTTCATAGACTCCTGTAATAATAAACAGGCACATTGGTGGTGGTGGAGGGCAGGGGACACAGTGGAGGGCATGGAACTCCATCCACTCAGTCCCTGTTTTGTATTCATCCTATCCCAGCAGCTTTTTGGCGATGGCTCTGCAGTATGAACCCGTTTTATACTTGGATAAACTGAGGCTCAGAGAAAGGAAATCAAGGAGCACCAAAGTTCTGACTAGAGTCTAAATATTTGAACTTCCTTGGGTAGATGACCTACTTTTTCTTCTCAGTATACCTTAGGTTCTCCTTGTCTTCAGTCAGCCTGGAAACTTGTAGCTCCCAAGATACAGGGAAAGGGCCAATGTAGTTGAAAGAACACATCCTACCAAGTGAGAGCATATGGAGGATTTCTTATATAGCAATTCACTCACAAACTAGTTCATGAGTACCTCACACTTATACTGTTCTGAGACCTGCAGATTCCACGGTGGAACTCGTGTTCTAGTAGGGGAGATCACCGTGTAGAACCTTACAGACCATCTCTGGCACTTTGGCTTTTCTATAAGCAAGACAGCCACGAGTAGAGAAGGGTGTGACTAATGTATTCAAAGTACTGTGTCACCAGCCCTGACACTGTCCCCCTCCAGCCTTTAATGCCCCCTCCTTTCCAGTAAGCCAGCAGCTTGTTATCTCAGTGACCTCCTTTTTTGTGGGCATAGCCTAGACCTTAAGAGAAACAGAATGAGGGTAATGACAGTAAGGTTTAGCAAGCATGCGCTGAGCTGTTTGCCTGCATGACTGCATTTAAATCCCCCACAGCCCTCTAAGGTAGATGTTATTCTCTCCATTTGGCAGGTGGGGGGCAGGATGAGTTCATGGGTTGTTCAAGGTTAGTTAAAGAGATCAGGTTAAACTTTAATTTCCATCATCAGCCACTTGGACTCATTCTTTCTTTCTTCAGTGTCCCCAGCTACCCCAGCAAGGGGTACCATGGAAAGGAAGGAAGTGTGCATACCCTGGGTTCATGGGACATACTGACACAGGATAAGTGTCAACAACCATCCCAAGCATTGGGTCAAAGGCTTTATAGCCTGACTGTAAATGTTCACAAAACCCTGTGAGGTACATACAGTTAGCCTTCTGTTTGCACATATGCCACATGCACGGTTTCAACCAAGTATAAATTGAAGATACTTGAGGGAAAAAGCATGTATCTGTACTGGACATGTACACCCTTTGCTTGTCTTTATTCCCTAACCAATATAATAGAGTAACTATGTACATAGCATTCGCATTGTGTTAGGTATTGTAAGTCATCTACAATGATTTTAAGTATAGGGTATATATAGTATCTGTGTAAATATCTTTTTATACAAAAGACTTAAGCAATCATGAATCATGGTGTAGTCTGAGGGTACAAGAACAATTCCCCATGGATTTTGAGGGACAGAAGTATTGTCATGAGTTTTACTTTAGGAATGAACAATGTGAAATTTCTATTCATCAGCAGCCTCTGCCTCTTAGTCCTGGCTGGACTTTGTCATCTGGTGGGGCTTAACAAGGCGCCTGTTTTCCTTCAGCAATTCCTGCTGGACTCCAGGAAAACAAAGAGCCCATTCCTGTGATCTTTATTCCCTTTGCTTCTGTGTTTTTCCTCCAAGCAGTTTTCACCTCCTCATAGAATACTTAATTTTCCTGTGAGCTTATTTTTAATATTAATTAATAGAATATTAAATATAACATGTTATGCTGGAAACTCCACTAGTACATAAATTGCAGGAATACAGAAATTTTTATCTATTTTGTGCCCCAGCATACTCCAAGGACCTAGAATGGTCTTGGACCCATGGTAGATGCTCAAGAATATTTAAGGAAATCAATCAATGAACAATACACAGATGCCCATCATGTCTGAACCAGGGTCCTTACTTTATGACCTCAGGATTCTGAAATTGGGCAAGAAATACTCAGCTTTTTTGACTTACTCCTTTTGTCTCAATCTTCCTGATAGAGTTGAGGAAATATCCAAAATATTGACCAAAATAAATTTATCTTTAATAGCCTCCCTCAGATAAGTTATCAAGAATTTCAAGATGTCTCAGACACACAAGTTTAGTGCCCAGACAAGTGATTTGTTATATGAACTTGTGTCCTTTTCTCAGTTGTTCCTCCCATAAGTTTGCATAAAGAGACGTCTTTATGCAAAGACGTCTCTGGACTCCAGTACTGTTTGCATACAGAAATGTCTTCTTGTGGGCTTCCAGTATAAGTTCTGCTTATTTATTTAATATTTTTCCTTGTTCTTGCCCTGATAAATTTAATCTGTACAAGGAGCTATAGTCTAGGGGTCACTTAACTTCCACTTGGTCATTATTAGCTGTATGATGTTGGACAAGCACCATCCATCTCTTTGTCTTAGCATCAACTATGAAAAACAGATTGCAAAGCTGTAGAATTTCAGACCTGAAAGAGTTGCCAAAGGTCATTAAGTTCCCAAGCTATACATTGAATGCCTCCAGTGTCCAGTAATAAATGAAATAATCACATTAAGGCAACAGGGGCATGTGGAGGCTGTGCAGAGTTACAGTAGTAACTCCCGTGCCCCATATTGCAATAAATTTAGCAAACAGAACCCATGTACTAAATGATTCTGCAAGCCTTGTGTGGCCTACAGTTCTCTAGTTCATTTCCTGGTTCTTGTCTAGTTGCATTTATTTTGTATATGAGGGAACTGGGGCCCAATGATAGGATTTGAACTGCTAAAAACCAGAAGTGATAACGACACCTCATAGCTCATATTTCCAAGTAGATTTTTAAAAGGCAATATATAAGGAAATGGCTTTGAAAAATTTGGAATGCTACCTAGTTGCTAGGAATCACAGTAATTTTTCCTTTGTTTGATTCTCTCCTATCCCACCTCACCCCCCACAAACACATATTTTTCCCAAAGCACTTTTCTTAATAATTCCTTTTCCTTGACAACAAGTGGGTAAGGGTTAGTATAACTATACTCCCCATAGAGAAAGGAGGCTCAGCTTAGCAAAGATACCAGAAATTTGAGGGCTTGACAAGTCCCACCAGATGCTGATGACAAGTTTAGTATCATAGCATGGTGCACAGGTAGCAGGAAAAGCCCACCTTTGCACTTAGGAACACTTGAGTGCTCTACAGCTCTACCACCTCCTACGCTCCAGAAAGTGACTTCTCTGACCTTGGGAGATGTAAGTTAGAACGTGCGAGCAGGCACGTAATAGGTGATGGACACACGGAGTCATCTCCGTTCCCATGGCCATAACTTTTATTCTGCTACAAGCTCCTGAAATCCAGGCCTTTCACCAAATCCAAGACCCCAAAATGCTGCCTTGTATATGTGGTCAACACAAATGCCTTTCAGTGGGAAGCCAACATTATTTGCACTCATTCTCTGTTCCTGATAGCTGAAATGAGAACATAGCTTTGGGAACCTCAGAATGGTTTCCAACATGAAAAGGAAAACAAATCAATAGGTTTTTACCTTGTTAATGACTCGCCTTAAAGCCTCCATCTTTCAGACATGCTAGGCTACTGGTGAAATCCAGGTGTGGTGCTGGGCCCAATTTGCAGTGCTGATTGGTTTTCCTTAGACTCCACCTAGACGTTGGCCTTGTAGAACCCTGAAGCATTCTGCACACTGGACTAAAACTAGACTGTGGGTTTCAGCTTGTGTGGTATGGACTGCTGAGCAGCATTCCCCTCCGTTTCATTGTGTGTGTGTGTGTGTGTGTGTGTGTGTGTGTGTTTGTGTGCATAGGTGGGTGTGATAATTTGAATATAATGTCCCTTAATGATCCATATGCAAAAGCTTCATCCTCAAGGTAGTGGTGTAAGGTCCTAAGTTCACTAGAGGGGCATATCTTCAAAAGGGCTGTGGGAGCCTGGTCTCTCAGTCACTCTGCTTCCTGGCCTATGATGTGAGTCATCTGCTTTGACACATACTCCCTCCCACTGGTATACGGCAATCCTACCAGAGGCCCAAACCAGTGAGACTGCTCAGTGTTGGACTTGACCGTGCAGAACCATGAGCTACATGAACCACTCCTCTTGTAAGTTAATTGCCACAGGCATTTTGTTGTGGTAGCATGAAGCTTACTAATTTGGTGAGTGTGTGCATGCATTTGTGACAGTGACAATGACAGAGAGAGAGAATCTACTCCCAATCTACTTCTCACTGCAAGAGCTGACATCTCCAGAAACTAGAGATCGGCAAACATTTCCTATAAAAAGGGCCGCAGGGTGGTGTACAGACGCAGGCAAGCATGTGACAAACTTATGGTTTCACGGAGATTCAAGAAAATAATTTATTTCCAAAGAAGATTAAGAATAGGGCCATGAAGGCTGACCTACCCCTCTCATATAGGTGGTAAGTACAAGCACTTACAGGTGACATTTTTGGAAATTCTGTCAACTATTGTGTTATCACAGTCTTTACTACATTGCCAGTGAGGCAAGTATACATTACAATCACTGTAGACGTGGTAAAATTTGGGGTCCCTTCTTCTATGACATTTCTCAGATTCTGTGATCTTTCCTTCTAGCCCCTACACTTCCTGCCAATGAATCTTCCCCCTTTAAAGACAACTGCTATTTTATCCTAAAATTATTAATAACTAGCTACCAATAACTCTGAAGTAAGTTTCTCTTAGTTCTCTTTTACAATGAATCAACTGAGGCTCAGATAGTTTATGAAACTTGTCCAAGGTCAC
Source organism: Dinomys branickii (assembly GCA_004027595.1). NCBI lineage: Eukaryota > Metazoa > Chordata > Mammalia > Rodentia > Dinomyidae > Dinomys > Dinomys branickii. The sequence goes on from PVLD010002809.1 coordinate 128,175, forward strand.
ATAGGTAGAAAACCCTAAAGCTGAGTTCTGCACTGTTTTAATTTAATCAGTTCAGTGGTCAGCAAACTATGGCTTGTGGCCAAACTCCACCTGCCACCTACTTTTATAAAAGGTTTTATTGGAGCACCATATTCTTACATATTCCCAGTGGCTGTTCTTCCGCCTAAAAAACAGAGTTGAGTCCTTGTAACAGGGACCATCTGGGCTGTGAATCTTGAAATATTTACTCTCTGGCCCTTCTACAGAACATGTTTGCTGGCCTCCAGTTTAGTGCTTTACTCCAGATCCTAAGCTCTTGGGAATCCCACTAGTTGCTACTTGTCATTTGATGGCCCTTTGTTTATATTGCTTCCTGAGGAGTATGGAAGAAGAATTTCACTTTATCTTCTCAGTTAAAGTGAATCTACCTGAAACAGCAACACTGCATGCGGGGCAGTCTCAGGGCTCCTAATGCTAGGCTAATGCTCACACTGCAAGCTGATCTCTGGCTGAAACTCCCACACATCAGCTGCACACCCAGTGTGATAGGTTGAGTTGGAGTGTGTTTCACCCAGGTAATCAGAAGAGAAATTGCTCTAGGACAGGCAGCCTGTGAGACCCAATCAAACGCCTGGCTCTTCCCACCTCAGCCTCCCCAGAGAAATCCTTCTCCCTAAGCCAGAGTCAGTCTGTCTCTCCCCAGATAGCAGACAACCCCCTACCCCCAAATGCCTTATTACAACCAGAGCCTGCTGCACCCCAAGTGAAAGCAATACCAATAATATATCTGTGTCTAAAGGAAGCTGCTGAGGCCCTTTCTTCTTGGTGACCTTGTTTTCCACAGACCACCATTAGCCCCCTGGAAAATGCCATCGAAACCATGTCCACAGCCAATGAGAAGATACTGATGATGATAAACCAGTACCAGAACGATGAGACCCTCCCGATCAACCCGCTGTCCATGCTCCTGAATGGGATCGTAGACCCTGCAGTCATGGGCGGCTTTGCTAAGTATGAAAAGGTGAGGACCTGCACTCTCGAGGCCCAGGGTGGGAAACAGCTGCGGCTGTGTGCTCTCTGTCCTACCGTGGCTATCCTTGCTTCCTAAAGGGACACACAGCTTAGTTGGACTTCCTGTAGCTCCCAGAGTTTTTATGGCCTCATATCTTAGCTGAGCTTCCAATTGCTTTCCACCCACATTTGCCACCTGTGCAGGGGTAGGAGGGAGCCTCATATCCCACTGGGCAGACTCAGGACCTTAAAAGTACAGGAGCCACAAATCTAAGTCCATGACCCTTGTGCAAACCAATCTTTTCCACAGAGGGTTTGAAGTAACATGCACGAATGCAAAAAAAAAAAAAAAAAAAAAAATCCCAGGATCTGTCAAAATATAGAAAGCCTCAGAGATCAACTCTGAGATGAGAGTTATAATCTAGATCTCCAGGTCATAAGGTCTATGGAGAAACCCTCACACACTTAAGGCACAGGTTTTATTTGAGACCCATTTGGTGTCAATGGCAAAAAGGAAAAAATCCATCAATTGTGTAAGTCATGTTGTCCACTGGAGGGAAAATACCAGTTGTTCAATTTGGAAAACACAGCTTTATCTGGCATTGAAGTAGAACAGAAAGTCCTTACCTGGTTTTTCCCTGGCAGACCCTCAAGAATGGATTCCTCATTCTAGTAAGTTTCATAACAAGTTCTCTACTGTCTTTCTTATATCAGCCGTTGATAGAAAATTCAGAATACCCACAACAGCGTGACACAGAGATCACAATTCCCATCACCCACTGAGTACTTGCAGCTATCCTCAGACACCCCACGTAGTCGCCCTTTGCTCAGCCTTGAGGAACAGTGTGATATGTCTGTATGGATGTGTGCAAACAGTAAGGATAAGGCCGCAGAAGAGTTGGGGAGCTAGCTTGCAGGCAGAATCGCTTGCAGGGAGGGAGGCCACAAGGTGAGCTTGAACATACACCAGGTAAAATTTCCTAACAGGAGCCCCTGTGCCCACTCCCAGAATCTGATTCTCTTGTTGTGGGTTGGCCCCAGAGACCTTGTATTTCTTCTAAGTTTCCAGGGATGCTGCTGGGCTAGGAACCACAGATTGAGAATGATTTCTCTGGAGTGTGCATCCACTCCTAGGAAGTGCTGCTAGAAGCACCCAGGGAAGGAGGACAGTGTCAAGTCCTACAGGTCTCTGACCATCCAGCCATCCAAATACCTGTAACCTCATTCCAGCCCCTCTGAAATAGAATCTTCTCTCAGTGCCTGAGACACTGGGATCCACACTAAGTGAACAGGAAACTTGAAACTCCCATCTGCCCACTTTGCACCCTGCAGGCCTTCTTCACTGAAGAGTACACCAGGGACCATCTTGAGGACCAGGACAAGCTGAGTCACCTCAAGGACCTGATTGCGTGGCAGGTAAAGTAGAACTGGACTGGAAAACATCCTGCTTTTTCTCCTTTTCTTAAGTCCACTTGCCCTGCGTCTGACCTCTGGCTGGTGCGTCCTCCACCCCGGGCCTGTTGGTCCCTCTTCTGACTGTATCACACCTGAGCAGGCTTAGCCAGGACAGAGATTTTGGGCCTCTCACCCTTGGGTGTTATACAGGTGTTGGCAGCAGTGCTGTGCTGTTGGTTGCCATGATTGCTTTCTTTGATGTTGAATTCAAATGGTGTGGCTTTCCACAGAGGGATTCAAATGAAGGGAGTGGGGGAGCTACACTTGCACCCAGCTTGCACCAATCAGATAATAGAAGACTTGGGCCCTGACTCCCACCTCTTCTCCTTCTAAGGCTGACCCAGTTTGTTGCAGATAAGGCTATGTTGGATATCAGGTTTTGCAAGTCACTGGGGCCTTTGTTTGGCTGGTTCTCCTGGTCAAAAAACCTACATCTGTACAAGCTTTGCTCAGCTCTGTACCCAGCTTGAAGATTTGCCTGTCTCCAGCTTTGCCCCTTCTCTCCTTGCATCCCTCTCCCTTTGGACTCTTCCTTCCCTGCTTTCTCTTTCTCACTTCCTGTGCATCTGTCTTTCCTTCTCTCTCTTGAAGCTCTTTCCTTCTCTCCTTCCCCTATATTTGCATCTCTCTGCTACCCTACCCTTAACATCTCACTCTTCTCTGCCTTCCCTTCTCTCTCCCTCTCCCTTTCCCTCCCTCTGCAGAAGTAACAGTCTGCTAAATCTGTCCCATGGGGGTTTCAAAGGACCACACACCCCCTCCTGGGGCAGCCACTTCCTGAGACATCTGCCCGGTCTGGGCTCTTTGCAGACCATACAGCACACTCTAGAGGTGACTTGGAGCAGTGAGGTTGGCAGGGCAGAGAGCGGGCAGTGTAAGGCCAAGGAGCAGCGGTTTGCAGCTGCCTGTCCTCCTCTCCCTCCAGCCCTCCCTCCTTGCCAGTCACTGTGCAAAGCAAAGCGAGCTTTGGTGGTAGGGAGGTTTTGTTACTCTAGGGAAATCAGGGAATGAGAAGCATTGGGTGCAGCCTTTTTTCTTAAAATAAGAATTCCTAATTCAGGTCCTTCTCTGCCTCTGCCAATTTATGCAAAGTGGGGCTTTAAAAATGAACCACAGAGCACTGCGCAGAAGCACTTTTCCCGAATGCATTTTTTGTGTCTGGAACTTTCTCTCCCTTTTTTACTTTGTGCCACCTGTGAATCCAAATATACTAAGGGTCTCTCCATCCTTCTGGGGGGGGTCATCATAGCCTTGGATATGCAAATAGTGGCACTGTTCCTCCCCACTTCCAACTTGGAGAGCGGGAAGGCCCGGTGGTAAGTAGTTCTCTTTTTCAGCTGTTTCTGGGGCGTTGGCTTCGTTGTTGAGTCTCTGTCAATCCAAAGCACTGCCTGGACCCTTCCGTGGAGCCTCACTGCTCATTTGTGACAGCCTTTACGTGCCATGACTACTGCACCCAAGTGATAGTATGTCGTGTACCTTGGCCGATACCAGGCTATACCTTTGAAGAAAATCCTATCCAAGACTTGGAGCTAACTAGTGGGGCTCCAGTAAGGGAGACTGAAAGCAGGCTTTGGATGTTACTGCTTCTAGGAGCCCTTGTCCACACACTTGCAGACAGCAGTCCCTGTGGCTACCTTCTCCATAGTACTACACATCACCCCCAAGGCCACCAGGTTACAGAGCCCCTTCACCCCAGAGAAGGTCCTCTCGCCTGTTGCCCTCCTACTCAGAACCCAGGTCACCTGACAATGGACAGGCGCACTCAGAAGATACACCTGTGATTATGGTGAAGCTGCTTTTTTTTCATTCTTATAGAAAATTAGCTCTTTCTCATCCATTCTGTTCGGTCTTACAGCCTGTATTATTGAACTCCAGCTGTGTCCCAGGCACAGTGCCTGGCAACAGTGGACAAAACTGGGCCTGCTCCCTGACAACTAGAGTTTCATTCTAGAGTAGATATTAGTTTTTGCAAAGCTAGATACACTTCGGGTTTTCTCAAAATGTGAGATCTTTAGATTTCAAAGGGGATCAAGCCAGCAAATGCAAAAGTTTGCAAAGTACATTTTGTGGTCCAGATTTCACAGACTCCATGATGGATAGCTGCTAAGCGGTCTATCTTTGTACAAGCTATCTTTGTTTTTTTTTTTTTTTTTGGCATGGAAAGATGTCTACAGGACGGTCACCTTGTAAAGTTGATATTTTACACACAGAGAGATGCACATAAAATTATACAGCTCATTGATGCCATGCCCATGGGACCACCACATAGATGAAGATACAGAATTCTACTCACACCCCAATCCTTCCCTATGCCCCCTTACAAGCGTTACCATCCCTTCCAGGACTGACTTTCCTGCTTTTACAATAATCATTTACACTTAAAAAAATGTTTGCTACTGAAGCACTTGTTCCTAAACACCAGAGTTTACTTCTGATTATTTTTGACCAACAAATGTAAATGGAATCATGGTGTAGTCACTTGTATCGATGTCCTATTTGTGAAATTCATTCATGCTGCTGCCCGTAGCTGCCATGTACTCACTTTTGTTGCCAGGCTGTCATGTGGACAAGGGGACCAGATAATCTGTTGTTTTTCTACGATGGACAGTGATGTTGATTTCAGTCTGGGGCTCTTACAAATAAGGCCATTCTGGACATCTTGTTAATGTCTTTTTAGGGCATGTCTACACAGTTTCTTTTTGGCATGTACATGGGTCTGGAATTGCTTTGGTCATGGTACAGGAGAATATTTAGCTTTTGTAGATACTGCCGAATATCTACCAGCATAGGTTAGTTTTGCATGTCCTTCAACTTCATATAGTTTTATACAGTATATTCTATTATATATGTGGCTTCTTTTGTCCAATATAATGCCTTTGACAATCATCCAGTTTATTGTATGTATTAGAAGTTTGATGTTTTTGTTTCTAAATGTTATCCTTTCTATGAACATTATTTGTATACAAATAATATAACAGTTTATTAATTCTTTCTTCTGATGGTGGACATTTCAGTTGTTTTCAGGTTTTGTATATTATGAGTGAAATTGGTATAAACATTCTTGTTCATGCCTTTTAATGGCCAAAAGCACTTAATTCCCTCAGTATAGATGTAGCAGAGGAATGACTAGACCATGAATGCGTTACTGCATACAAGAAACAGTTTAAATATCAGATAGTTACTCTTGAAAAACACACACATACAAAAGATAGACAGACAGACACAAAGAGCAAAATAGAAGAGAGATAAATAGGAAGTAGGGAGAACTTTAAATACTTCCCCAAATTATATGCTCCACTGTTTTAAAAATATTTTAATGTATATGCTAATTTGTTTCATTTACACTACTAGTATATGTCAGTTCATTGAAAAGAAAGTTTTGTGTTATCTGTTTCTTTGTAAGAATCTTTTTGGTCTATGTCTTGTACTCTGAGTAGCTACTTTAAAGATAATGATACACAGTGTATTAACTACTGTTATTCTATTACTTTGTTATGAAATGTTTTTTCATAAAACAACATTAAAAAGTTTTCCAAAGTGACTAAGCCAATTTACACTCCTGCCAACAACTTCTAAGAGTCTGTATTGTTGTACAATTGATTTCAGTCCTTATGGTGGATTGCATATGTTATTTAAGATTTCTATCTGCATTTTCTCCACAAATAGTGATGTTCAGCACTCTCTCATATGCTTACTGGCTGGTTGGCTCTTTTGATAAATGCTTTTTCAAATCTTTTATATATTTTAAGTTGTCTTTTAGGAATATACATATTTTTTTTTCCTGGCATTAATCTTTTCTCAAATATACCAATGTTTTCAGTCTGCAATTTATCTGGATACTTTCTTAGTGATGTATTTGATGAAGAAAAGTTTGTGATTTTAATAAGGTCTCATTTATCACTTTTTAAATGATTAGTGTTTCTTGGGGCCACTTTAAGAAATCTGCTACAAGATCATGAAGCATATTTGGGGAATTTTTTTGAAGTTGAATTGTTGCATCATACACATTTAAGTAAATGATCCACTTTGATTAAAACTAAGTAACAGGCAGATTACTTTTCCATACAGATTTCCAATGGCTCTACCACTATCTCTTGAAAAACCTCTTTTCTACACTGTTGATCGTATCTGTGCTGATCTATTTCTGGGCTGTCTATTTTATCCCATTGGTCTGTTTGTCCATGCTTATAGCAAAACTGCACTCTCTTAATTAATGTAGCTTCATAGTAAGTCATGAGATCTAGTAGTGTGAATACTCCAAATTGTTATTTTTGTTGTTTTTTAACTCAAATTTTTTTCAGGTTTGTCTTCTAAGCCATTTGTATTTCCATGTAAATTTTTAAAGCATATTTTTGGCTTTCCAACACCCCCAAAACTCATTAAGAATAACTTAAATATGTTAATTTAGGAGAAAATGACTCTCTTGACAATAACGAAACTTCTAATACAAAAACATGAACTCTCTAATTTTTACTCAACCAAGTTTTGTAGTTTCAGTGTCAAGCTCTTACACATATTTTATGAGATTTATTTCTAGCTATTTGATATTTTTAGTTCTATCATCATTACTATTAGCTTGAATTTTTACTTTGTAAATAAAAATACTTTTGGATACTCTATCCCAGTGGTGGTGAACCTATGGCACATGAGGCACAACAGGCTGTTTGTCAGCACTGAAAGCTCTAAAAGGTTTGCCATCACTGGACAACCATGTGCTAATGTAAAAATTCTTTTCCAATCTTATATCACTTATTTATTTTTCCTGCTTCACTGTACTGATGTGGTAAAATGCACATCTCCAGTATCAATATTTCACACAATGTTTCACAGTGTATGTTTTAAAAATATTCCTTTCTGTGCCTAAGCTGTTTCTTGTGAATGAATAATTGTATCACGTGCCTTTTCTGAGTGTATTGAGGTACATCTTTGTTTTGTTAATATGGTGAAGTATATTAGTTGATTCTGGAATATTAAGCCAACCTTTCACATAACAAGTGAGCCCCACTTAGGCATAGTGTAGTATCAGTTTTGTATATCATTGAAATCTGTTTGCAAATGTGTCTTTTAGGATTTTTGCATTTATCCTCAAAAGAGATATTACCCTGTAATTTTCCTTTCTTTCTTTTTTTTTTTTTTTTTTTTTTGGTCTTTTTGAGACAGGGTCTCACTATGCAGTTCAGGCTGACCTTGACCTCCCTTACGTAGCCCAGTTTGGCCTCAAACTTACAACAATCCTCCTGCCTCAGCCTCCCAAGTACTGGGATTGTGGGCATGAGCCATTTCTTTTCTCATATCCTTGATCTTTTTTTTTATATAACAAAATTACCCTTAAAAATGAAAGAATTTTTCAATTTTTTGGAACAGTTTGTGTGCAGTTGGCATTTATTTATACCCTAAATGTTTTCTAGAATTTATCAGTGCTACCATATGGGCCAGGGAAGTTTTAAAATATGTATTCAATTTGAGTCTTCTGGTTTTATATTCCTTAGGTGTCCTTGTTGATAAATTGTATTTTTGTAGGCATTTTGTTCATTTTATCTAAATGTTAAATTTATTGACAATTTTTTATATCCTCTTCTGATTATTTTCTTTTAATTTGGGGGGAGGGTGTCACTGTGCAGTTCAGGCTGGCCTTGAACTCACTGTGTAGTCCAGGCTGTCCTCTAATTCAAAGCAATCCTCCTGCCTCAGCCTCTCAAATTCTGGGATGTAGGCATGTGTCACCATATGCAGCTCATCATCTTACAATATTTGTACTTTCTAAAATAATACTTTTTTCAAAGTGATATTAGCTTTTGATACCCTATATTTCTGTGATTAGTCTTTTTAGGGGATTATCAATGTTGTCTTTCCAAAGAATCAATCATTGACTTTGTTGACCCTCTCTTGTAAGTTTTATTTTTTACTCAAGTCTATACTTACCTATTTCTTTTGCTCTGAGTGTAACTTCCTTTGCTTTAAAACTCTTCAGGTTTAATTTTATTAATTTTCAGTGTAACAATGGTTTTTTAATTGAGACATAATTAGACATCTTTATGGGGTACATTATAGTAATTCAATACACGTGCGTACTGTGTAGTAGCCAAATTAGGGCAATAAGCATTTCCATCTCTTTGGCCATTAATTATTTTTATATGTTGGTATTTCATACTCTCTTCACTTTGAAATATATCTTAGGCTGTTAACCTAGTTACCCTACCGGCTAGAGAAGAACTAGAAGGTGTTCCTCAGCTCTGTATTTTGGTGCTGCCTGTGGAAGTTCTTTGCGTTTTTATGTTTTCGATGATGATCATTCTGACCCGGGAGAGGAGATATCTCACTGGAGTTCAGTTTGCATTTCCCTGGTGACTAGTGAAACTGATCACTTTTTAATGTACTTCCTGCTCATTCTTCTGTGAAGTATCTATTTTGAAAAATGTCTGTTTAGTTCTTTAGCCCAGTTTTTATTTGGATTGTTTGGGTTTTGATGTTCAGCCTTTTCAGTTCCTTATATAGTCTGACTATCAATTCTTTGCCAAATGAATAGTTTTCAAATATTTCCTCCGATTCTGTAGACTCTCTCTTTTTTTTTTTTGTAGACTCTCTCTTAATTCTGCTGATTATTTCCTTTGCTATGTGGAAGTTTTTAGTTTGATAAACCCCATTTATCTATTTTTCTTTGTTTCCTGTGCTTTGGGAGTCCTATCTAAAATGTCATTGCCAACACTGAGGCTTTAAAGGGCTCACCTTATGTTTTCCTACAGAAATTTCATAGTTCCAAATTTAACACTTAGGTTTTGATCCTTTTTGAGTTGATTTTTATGTACAAAGAGAGGAAGGGAACTAATTTCATTCTTCTGCACATGCACCACCATTTATTGAAAAACTGCTTTTCTCCACTGTATGTTTTTGATGCTCTGTCAAAATCAGTTGGTTGTATGGACACAGATAAATATTTGGGTTCTTTGCTCTCTTGCATAGGTCTATATGTCTGCTTTATGCCAGTAGCATGCTGTTTTAGTTATGGTAATTTTGTAGTGTGTCTTGAAATCAGATAATATGTCTCCAGCATTGTCGTATGTCACCCCTCCCTCCCAACCCTTCCATGATTACTCTGCCTATTTTTGGTCTTTTGTGGCTCTGCATAAATTTTGATTGTTTTTTCTATTAAGCCATTGATATTTTGATGAGAATTGCATTGAATCTATATATGTCTTTGGGTATACAGTCATTTTAACAACATTGGTTCTTCTAATCTGTGACTGAGATATCTTTGCATTTTGTGTACGTCTTCTATAATTTCTTTCATCGGTGTTATATAATTTTTGCATTGTAAATATCTTTCACTTACTTGGGGAAATTTACTTCTACGTATCTTTGTAGATATCGTGAATGAGATTGCTTTCTTAAGTGTTTTTCAGCAACTTAATCACTGGTGTATGAAAATGCTACTTTTCTGTATGTTGATCTGGTATCTTCTAACATTATTGATTTTTTTTATAAGCCTTAAGTTTTTTGATAGAGTATTTAAGTTTTTCTGTGTATAAAGTCATGTCATCTGCAAGCATGGGTTATGTAACTTCGTTTCCAATTCTAACAGCTTTTACTTCTTTCTCTTGCCAAAGTGCTTTTGCTATAAAACTTCCAGTAGTGTATTGAGAATGAATGATGAAAATAGACATCCTTGTCCTGTTCCCAATGATACAGGAAATGCTTTCAGCTTTTCCTCGTTCATATACCGGCTAGAGGATTTTTTTTTTAATCAATACCATTTAGTATCTTGATATATGTGCATTCTGCACCTAACTTTTGAGAGATTTTTGTCATGAAGGAATATTGAATTTGAATGTGTTTGTATAACTCTCGAAGTGATCTTGCAGTTTTGGTCCTTCATTCTGTTGATCTGTTGTATCGTATTTACTGACTTTTGCATGTTGAACTACTCTTGTATCCCTGGGATGAATCCTCCTTTGTGATGCTATATGATCTTTTTGATATGCTGCTGAATTTGGCTTGCTAGTATTTTATTGAGAATTTTCACATCTCTTTTCATCAGGAATACAGGTAGTTCTTTTTGTGTTGTGTCTTTACCTGGTTTTGGTAATAGAGTAATGCTGGCCTCATAAAAAGTTTAGCAAAATTCCTTCCATTTCAATTTCTTGGAAAAGTTTGAGGAATTAGAAGAAGTTTTTAAATATTTTGTTGATTTTAGCAGTAAAACCAGAACAGTTTTTAGATAGAAGAATTATTGCCTCAATCTCATTACATATTATTGGTCTGCTTGAATTTTCTATTTCTTCTTCTTGGCAAATTGTGTGTGCTCAGAAATGTTTATCTATTTTTTTCTAGATTTTTCTAATTTTTTAACATCAAACAGTTCATAATAATTTCTTATGAGCCTTTGTGTTTCTATAGTATAATTTGTAATGGCTGTTTCTTCATCTCTACTATTATTAAGTCATCGTTTTTTCTTGATTAGTCTAGCTAAAGTTTTATTAATTGTGTTTATCTGTTCAAAAACACCAATTCCTTTGTTCATTTATCTTTTGTATTTTTTTTTTCAAATTTTGGTTTTATTTACTTATACTTCAATCTTTTTTTTCTTTCCACTAATTTTGGGTTCGGTTTGTTCTTGCTTTTGTAGCTGTTTGAGGTACACTGTTAGGTTGTCTATGTGAGATTTTTATTTTTTAGGTCATCATTTATTGGTACAAACTTCCCTCTCATTATTCTCTCTGCTGTATCCCACAGATTCTGATACGTTGCCTTGTCATTTTCATTTGTTTCAAGAAATACTTTTATTTCCTTTTCAATTTCTGTAGTTATCTACCTACTGGTCATTTTGGAGGATGTAATTTAATGTTCACACATTTGTGTACTTTCTTTTCATTCTTATTGATTTGTACTTTTATCCTGTTGTGCTATGAGAAAATACCTGATATTTCTATTTTTAAAGAATTGATCCAAGACTTGATTTGCCTCCTAACATATCAACTATTCCGCAGAATGTTCCATCTACTGATGGAAAGAATGTCTATTCTACTGTCACAGAATGAAATGCTCTGTAAGTGTTAGATCCGTTTGCTCTATATGATGACGTTTTACCAAAACCCCGGAGAGGTTTAGGTCTCCCACCCAGGGATATGGCACATAGATGAAAAAAGACAAAGAGACCTGCCGTTAAAGGGGCTCTGAGATGCCCAATTTCTCTCAGTGGAAGAAAGGGCCAAAAATCTGAGTGCCCCAGGCTTTTGTTGGCACCAATCAGAGTGGCAAATGGGCATCGTGGCAGAGTGCGTGAGAGGAGAACCTTCACAGGCATCGGCTGTAAAGAGAAACAGAGCTCTCTTGCACCAGGCGCAGAGGCCCCCCAGTCCGTGATGCGGCAGATAACCTGATGTGTGCAAGGCCGGCACCTTTACTACCGTGAAGATATAATTCTTTCTGAGTCCCATGGCCTCAGCTGAGATGTTATCTCATGTCTTAGTCCTGGAATTTCACGGGCTCTTGCTCAAGACTCCATTTCAGCCATCAGCAGGAGGCAATTCTGACCCCCTTCGCTGCAATGACACATGTTGGTGCCTTGGCCAGACTCAGTCCTGTTCTTTTGACCAGTTAAGGGAACATCTGATTGTATATAGCCAGCTCTGCATATCTCATGAATAGGGTGGAAGGAAAGGCAGGTCGAGGAGGCAAGGGGCTTCATTTCTCAGTAGAATGCTGCTTGGTGGTCTCCCACAATGGCTCAACTCAAATTTTTTTTGTTGCTTTTCTGTCTGGATGATATTTCCATTGAAGGAAGGGGGGTATTCAAGTCCCCAACTATTGTTAGTCTCTCACTTTACACTGAATAATATTTGCTTTATATATCGGAGTGGTTCTGTGTTAGGTGCACATAGATTTGCAACTGTTACATCTTTTTACTGAATTTAACCTTTTATCAATATATAGTGACTCTCTTTGCCTCTGTTTACAGGTTTTGATTTAAAGTCTGCTTTATCAGATAGGAATATCATGAATCCCACACAATTTGGTTGCCATTTGCATAATGTATCTTTTTTCCAGTTCTTCGCTACTAGTCTATATGTATGTCTTTACTAGTAAAGTGAGTTCTTCACAGGCAGCATATATCAGAGTCTTGTTTTACTTTTTTACTCATTCAGCCTAAGTTTTTTGATTAGTACATTTAATCCATTTACATTCAAAGCTGTTACAGGCATGAACTTCCTCCTGTCATTTTGTTAATTGTATTCTGCTTATTTTGTATATTTTTTGTTCTTTTCTACTTCTTGTTATTTTTGTGACTTGGTAGTTTTTGGTCCTGCTAAAGTTTGATACTCTTTTCTTTTGTAAATCTTTTCTTCTACTGAGTTTTTAAAAATATTCCTGTATTTTCATAATAGTAGTTATCCTTTTCTAAACTGTAGGATTCCCTTAAGTATTTCTTGTAAGACTGGATGGTAACAAATTCACTTATCTGGGAAACACATTTCTCCTTCAGTTTTGAAAGAGAATTTTGTGGGTATAGTATCTTGGTCAGCAGGTGTTTTTTTTTGTTTTTGTTTTTGTTTTGTCCAGTGTTTTGTACACATCCTCCAGGTCTCTTCTGGTTTTTAAGGCTCCTGCTGAGAATTCTGCTGCAAGTCTAATGGGCATTCCCTTATAAATAATGTGACAATGTTTTTTTTCTTGGAGTTTTGAGAATTTGCTCTTTTTGTAGTGCTTTGGCATTTTGATTATAATATGCCTTGCTGAAAGTGTGTCTGGGTTGAATCTAGGTGGGATCCTCTGAGCTTCTTGTATGTGGATGTCTATCTCTATTCTTTTTTTTTTTTTTTTTTTTTTACTTCTTTTACTTTTACTGACAGGTTAATGCAAAAGACCTGTCCTTAAATTTAGAAATTCTTCCTTCTACTTGTTCTAATCTGATATGAAAGATCTCTATTGAATTTGTTTACTTTACTAAGGTTTGTAGTTCTAAGATTTCAGTTTGTTTCTTCCAGTTTTTGACAGGGGGTTGAGACAAGGTCTTGCTATGTAGTCAAGCTAGGCTTGAACTCACCCCTGCTGGCTTCAAACTCACAGCAGCCCTCCTGCCTCAGCCTCCTGAGTGCAGGAATTATAGGCATATACCACCAAACCCAGTTGGTTTTTTTCTTATGATTTCTCTCTTTAGTGAACCTCTCAGTCATATCCTGAATTTTCTCATTACTTGTATTGCTCATATGTATTCTCTTCCATCCCACTGAGTTTTTTAAGACCTTTATTTTAAATTCTTTTACTGGCATCTTATATACTTTTCTTTCAAATTGAGACCTATTTCTTAAAAATTATTTTTCTTCTTTAGAGGTGTCAACTGTCCCTGCGTGTTTCTTTGGTCCTTATTTTGATGCCTGCCAATGTGGTATAACATTTGATTTTTTCCCCCAATTTTACAAAATAACATTTGTAAGAAAAGATTCTTTCTTTAGATGAGGTATACAATCCCAGATAAATGTTTTAGGCTTGGTTACAGGGAAGCTCAAAAACATCACCTTTATGCAGTTTCTTCATCCTTGATTGATGTCAGCATTGCCTATGAGTACCTCTTCTGTGTAGACTGCAGCAGTTAAGGAAGAAAGTGTATGATTTGCAGGGCACAGAGCTTTACAAAACAAGTCCTCAGGCTCCACAGAGTTGAGCCCTAATGGCACTGGGGCTTGTGGCAACAGCTGGAGAATTCTGGCTCTAGGTCCTTCAGGGCAAGTAGAGGGACGGAAAGAACTCTGGCACCAGCAGCCCCGTGGTTCCTGAGCCACAGGATGGGAAAGAGACCTTCCCCAGCACTCTTACAAAGCAAGTGGGAGACGCTGGGCCTGTGACACCAGTAGCTGCAGTTCTGAACCCACAGGATGGGACAGGACCTTCCCCCGGGTCCCGCAGGATGAGCACAGGTGATGCTGGCATCTGTGGCATTGGGAATCATGGACTCAGGGTTTCAGAGCACAGACAGGAGCTTCCCTAGGTCCCAGGGGACCAATACAATTGGTGCTGGTGGCTGTAGTGCTACTATTGGAATTCACTGAAGAGCTCAGTGAATTCTGAGCAGGCAGTCTTGGCCTTAAGTGCTGGCCAGCTTTGGGCTCATCCTTCCCCACCCTTCTCTCCAGATCCCCTTCCTAGGAGCTGGGATTAAGATCCATGAGAAAAGGGTATCAGAGAACCTGCGGCCCTTCCACGACCGGATGGAAGAATGTTTCAAGAACCTGAAAGTGAAAGTAGAGAAGGAATATGGTGTCCGAGAGATGGTATGGATGGTGCCTGTGGCTGGGGGGTGAAGTGGGACAGGGAAGGACAGAGGAAATCACAGCCAAAAGGAGACCAGCCAAGGAACCTGCCCCCCCAGAACAACCTTCCTGTAAACTTGGTCCCTAAAATGTCACCTTCAAATAAGTATTAATTACAATTTGGGGCTGTGTGTACACCCAGTATTTATGGGACTCATTCATTATAAATCTGCATTAATGAAGCATCTACTGTGTGCAGTCCTGATCTAAATAAGCCCCTAACCAGGTTGTTTTCACGTCGCAATATACCTGGCAGGTATGAATGCTTTTCAATCCCTGGTCTCTTCTGAGGTTCAGAGGTGTCAAATAACTTGCCAAAGTCTACTGCAAATGACTGAATCGCAGAATTGGTACCTAGCTCCGTTGACTCCAGAGCCACTGTTTTGGGTCTGTAAGTTGTCTGTCCTAACAAAGCCTTTGGCCTGGTACAATGTCATCTTCATCATCTTCCTCATAAAGTAGAATTATAAATTGTATAGTCCTTCAGAGGCCATCTGCTTCCACCCTCTCATTTTACAGAGACCCAGGAAGGGGACAGGAGCTTGGAGGAACCCAAAGGGGTCCTCATACTTCATAGCTCTTGGTCAAGTTTTTTTCCAAGACGGGTCTCCTTTTTCACCATTTCCTGTGTGGAATCCTTGCAATGCAATTCTGATGCTGAATTTTAGGTCAGATTTGCTAGACTCCGAGTGCAGCCTGCCGCAAACTCCTCCTCTTCAGATAACCAACTGTACGTTCCAAGGGTCCCAAGCCATCCACACTTCTTCCTAATTACAAATTTGAGGATTCTCATTACCCCATCACATGTAATAAGTTACTAGAAAAATTCACCAAACTCAGGAAAGGTCTGTATAAATTATCCCTAAGTTGTGATTGTTTGACTTAGCAGTTTTTCAACTCTATGATGCTGCAAAAGTACAGGAAAAACAGCCAATGTCGTACAATCTCCTGTGTTGCTAAGTTGGGATCTTCACTAGGTCAGATCTATTAAATGTACTTCTGATTTAAAATGTTTTCAACTTCTGATGGGTTTAGCAAAGTACAGCCCCATCAGTAGCAGAGGTGCATCTGTACTGATGATTTCAGGTTAGGATACAAATCCGGATGAACCTGATGGAGAGATGCACAGGGTGAGGTCTCAGAGAGTCCCAAACCTAAAGCTTCGGTGTCCCCAGGATGAATGCCCCTGTGGCTCACTGATGTATGATTATAGGGGAAGTTCATCTGAACTTAATTGTCCAGAGATTTTGCATAGTTAAGACTGAGGAATTATTGGCCACCTGTTTGAGCCCCAAGTCCAGTTCCTGTGCCCTCGCTACAGTTGAGGTAGTGGTACATGGCTCCAAGCCTTAGCTCTATAATGACTTGGCTGGTCTTTTGGCATTGCTGGCTCTTATCCCAAGCCATCTTATTAGCATTAGCAAGTCAGGTATGTTCACGGGGGCACCAAGAACGACAAAGACACTCATATCATATTAGAAATTCTAAGAATTTAAAGATTAGCTCCTAGGAACCAGGGATAAAGGCCGGACAGGAAGCTTTGTGTTGATCACCTGCTCATCTCTGCAATTGCACCCTGCCTGAGGGTAGGAGGCCCGAGGAAGTCTGAGCCCACGAGGCCTCAGCTCTGGCTGTTAACCATTCTCTCCTCCCGCCTGCAGCCTGACTTTGATGACAGGAGAGTGGGCCGGCCCAGGTCCATGCTGCGCTCCTACAGGCAAATGTCTATCATCTCCCTGGCTTCCATGAATTCCGACTGCAGCACACCGAGCAAGACTACCTCCGACAAGTCAGTCCACGCCTCCAGCCAGCCCCTGCACTCCTGCCTCTTCCTCCCCAGTGCCTCCCTCTTCCCTGCCTCTTTAGAAGGCCGCTGCTGGCTCAGAGAAGGTGGCTCTTCCTAACCCAAGGGGACTCGCAGCCTTCTCCATCCAGTCCAGTCATCTGTCAGGCAGCCAGAGTGCTTTTATTAGGCCCATGCTCATCTGGCGGATGGGGTCCTGCTCCACCCAGGATGAAATGATCCCAGCTTGGAGCAACTCCTTCTGCACCCACCCACACCCCTGCTGGGTTCCTCCTCTGTCGCACAAACTGAAAGCCATGGGCTCTTCTCTCTGTACCTCAACTAGCGCAGTATCAGATTCTACCTCCCCAGACCTTGTCTCAGGGCCATCTGTTGAGGTTCTGCACATACCCCTTTTATTGAAAAGGAAGTGATGTTTGGGGAAGTTGAAGAATTTACCCAAAGGCATTCAATTAAGAAGTGCCAGTGTCTGCATTCGAATCCAGGTCCATATTTTTAATCAGTTTTGTCTTTTTACAATGGGTGTTGCTTTTTTAATGGCTTGCTGCCTTCAATCACATTACATTTTACCCTGTATCTGGATATTTACAAATTAAGCAGGTGGTTCCTTGAGTTCTCCGCTAGGACAGCTGATCTGTCCCTGACCCTGCAGGGACAGCTCAGTTAGCAGTGAGCTTCCCTTGGTCCCTGCAAGGTGGTTTTATGGAAGGTCAAATCACAGGCGCCTCCACTGTCCCACTTGCCCTTAGCTTTGACCTGGATTTGGCACCACCCAAGACTCCGAAAGCTGAGCAGGAGGAGCCCATTTCCCCGGGAAGCACCCTGCCTGAGGTCAAGCTGCGGCGGTCTAAAAAGAGGACGAAGAGGAGCAGCGTGGTGTTTGCAGATGAGAAAGCCGCAGCGGAGTCAGACTTGAAGCGGGTGAGTGGTGGAGGGGGTTGCCTGGCTAACACTGCTGACGAAGCTCTTGTGCAGGAGGACACCCAGGGCTGTGAGGCATGGTCGTGTGCCCATGGGACAGTGGGCAGCATGGAAGTGGGGCTCCAAGCAGGGAGGGGACAGTTGGCTGCATGAAACAGAGATGGCAGCTGAACCTAGGCTGTTCCACTCCTGAGCCCATACGGCTCCTTTGGAAGGCTGGGGAGAGGATCCCACCTGAAACGGAGCCAGGCCTTCCTGTGTCCCTCAGTCCTCTGTCCCCAGGGCCGCTCCAACCAGTGCTATCTCTCAGACTATATTGAACGCTTGAGTACTGGAGGTCCAGGTGGGGACGCATGGATAAAAATTTTACTGCTCTGACTTTGATTGGTTTTATACATTAATAACCAATAATGAGAGTTAGCATCATACCACCCTGAGGGGCAATCTCAGCTTCCCCCAGGCACACAAGGTTTGTTTTATATTCTGAGGCCTGGGTAGGGAGAAAGGATTAACCATTCTAGAAAGGGTCCTCCACAGGCTTCCCAGTGGGCCTCAGAGTTTACTTTTGCCCAGAGGGAAAAAGATGGAAATGGCTTATGTTTCACAACTTTAGGAGGCGCCACTCATGTGATGGTCTAAATGCCCTCCGCTGCAATGTATATGGTAGACTCACCTGGAAAGAGCATAAACCAGAACGAAGGAGTCAGAGTCATAGAAACACTGCCAAGCCCGCACTGCTGCCCTTTAGGCGTCGCATTTGCCTCATGCTAAGCCCCCGTGGTGTGTGTGTGTGGTGTATTCATCCAGCTCTCCAGGAAGCACGAGTTCATGAGCGATACCAACCTCTCGGAGCACACCGCCATCCCTCCCAGGGCGTCCATCCTGTCTCAGATGAGTTTTGCCAGCCAGTCCATGCCCACCATCCCAGGTAGGCACTCCGTCGCCACCAGCATTGGGGAGTAGAGGTAGCTCGGGCCACGAGCTTGGTGGGGTGAGGAGCGGTGGGGACTGTCTGTACATGGTGAAGTAGGGTAGACATTCGGGGTGAGAGGCTCTGCTCTTTCCCACATCCACCCGTCTGGTAAAGCCATCCCCGGCAGCTCTGCCCAGGGCTGGGGGAGAGATCTGAGTCCTGCTGGCCCTCAGCATCCAGCAGGAATCCCTGTGCTTTCCATCAGCCCAGCCTCTACGAAGCCCAGAAGCCTGCCCTGGGCATGTCCCCAAGACCCACAGCTCCTTTTTGGACCCAGAATTGTGTGTCTGGATTTTCAGAACCTGCCGCTAGTCTTACAGCTGCAAAGGGTTTGCCTGGATGTTGTGTTTCCCTTTCACACCGATTCACTGTCCAGAGAGGATGGTGGTAGCCTCAGGCTGACTTTCTAATTCACAGTGGGGATCTGGGACAGAAAAGAGCAAGACAGTGCGTGCCATGGCAAAGACACGCGCCATGGTCTGAGTGCCAACTGGTGCCAGGCCCTCCACTGTTACCCTTTCATTGTTTTACACTTAAGCACACGCGTGTGAAGCAGGTAATGCCAATCTCCCCAACTATGCACGTGCAGATGGAGGCTGTGGGAGTGACTGTTTCCAGTAGATCCCACTATATGCTAGCATTCTGTGCTGTCACATCCACCCTACCAATAACAAAACCAGTGCTCAGATGGTGGCTGACGTCGTCGGTCTCCGGGAAGCCACACCGAGGCTGTCGCCATCAGGCCATCCAACCCTTGCCCAAGAGGAAACCTAGGTTGGAGGCCCCTAACCCCTGCCTTTGGTGGAAAGGAGAAATGCAGGTTGTTCCTTGGTGTAGGAAGGTGAAGGGAAAATGATCTTACACTCTCCCCATCTGTTGGGCCAAAAGGTCCCGTATTCTCTGAGGAAGGTGAAGGCCAAGTGCCAAGGAGGACCTCCCACTCCCCTGCCGCCATGTTTCCAGCCCAGAAATTTCGGACAGGGAGGTCTGTGTGACTGTGGAGCAGGAGGCAGGACCACTCATTGCAGGGCTTGACAAGTCTCACCCAAGAGCACAGCTGCTTCAGCCCCTGGAGCAGCAGGACACAGGCCCCTGGCCTGCACAGAACATGTTATCTGGGGCTCTGCCCACCAGCCTGTCTCCTGTGTGCCTCCCCCAAGACACCCTTCCCGTCCCATGGAGCTCTCTCTCCCCCGCCTCACTCTCTTTCTCACCTGAGTCCCCACTCTCTTTCCAGCCCTCACACTCTCTGTGGCAGGCGGAACCGGACTGGATGAAGCCAACACATCTCCCCGCCTCAGCCAGACCTTCCTCCACCCCTCAGACGGTGACAAGAAGACGCTAACAAGGAAGAAAGTCAATCAGTTCTTCAAGACAATGGTGAGGATACAGATGGGTGACAGGAAGGGAGACTGTTGAGAAGAAGGGAAGCGAGCCATGCAGAAACAAAGCAGGGCATGTCCAGACTGTGTGCTGTGTGCATTCACATGTGGCTTCTCTCAGGAGGCATGGCGGGGGTCCTGAGGCCCAGGACACTGTCCGCTGGGGACTGGACATCCACTGTCCAGTCCTGAGGCCTACGCCACATGTCCAGAGTACTTTTCTTGTAGCCCACCTGTCTCCTTTGAACAGGAATGGCCCAGCTGGGGGTCCTACAGGGTCCCTCTGACCTCAGACCCAGTAGGTGTCTGGCTTATCCCTAACCTAAACTGCCCTTTCAAGTACCTGTTCAAGCTCTAAAGGCCAGCTGGCTTTGGAAACTGAAAGTTCTTTTTTGGGAGAAGCATTTTCCTATTCTAGTTATTTTTAAAAATTCACCAAATTAAAAGTTAATTTTGAACTACTGACTCTTGAAATCCCATCTCCTGTTGTTGCTTGTAAGTTTTTGCCCAACATCAAGAGGGTACCATGGCACTTCTGATAATGGTAATGTTAAATCAGCTTCTATAAAAATCACAAGTCTGCTTCAAGCAAATCATAAGTCAGGAACCATGCTAAGCACTTCCCAATCGTTATCCTGTTTGCTCTTGAACTATCCTCTTGTGGATTTGATAAGGCTCATGGAGTTAGTAAATTATGTGTTCAAGCTCACACAACTAGTGTAGGGTCAAGAACCAGCAAAGATCCACTCTAAGCACTGCCCAGTACCACCTCTCTAACCCAGCTGAAGGTCATGGTGACTCTCACCCCATCAGCGTAGAGACCCTGGGAAGCTTTACTCTGATGCTTGTGAGAATCCCATCTCAGTGTTGTGGTTGTTTTTTCTCTCTTTCATGACAGCTGGCCAGCAAACCTCCTGAAGAAGGAAAACAGATCCCGGACTTTCTGTCCACTGACCTGTGAGATGCTGCAGACCAGAGCTGTGTGGGGACTGCCAGAGAAGGGCATTTCTAGGAGAGAAGTGTGGCTGCAGTAGAAAAATTGCCCACATAAGCTGTCCTCACCTAGAAGAGACAGAGGGGCTGGTTGAGTCCTAAGATGTGGTGGCACCACCCGTTGTGTCCTCAGGGTGGTAGGTGACCCCGTGGATAAGGAAGCCCCACCCGGCTTCTTGGACTGAAGTAGAGCAGCCAGTTCCTTGTATGCTCTCCCCAGCAACCCAGGCATATCTTTTCAAAACCTAGTTTCTTGGGTATAAGGAGCTGTGTTTTCACTTCATTTGTCTAAGCCCCAGTACTTAACAGAACAGAAAAGCTAATTATTCTTATATTTAGTTAACAGTTTTTATACTTTACATTTTTTTTAATACAACCACCCAGCTTCTTTGTTAACTGATCATCTCTAAAATGTGGCTTTCTTACTGACAATAAAAATGGACTCATGGCTCCAACAAGTCTTACTGCCTAATTCTGTCAGTTGAGTTCTTAGCCCAGGAGTAGGAAGCCCCAGGATGGAAAGCATCCCAGGGGGCTGCAGGGACATGATGAGTCCTGGTGCTATCCGAATGCCAAATTTCCCCACCTCTTTCATGCTACCCCCCAGAATCTTCTCCATGACCCTGGTTTCTTTGGCGCCAAAACCTGGGGCCCCAAGATGCTGAGAAAGTCCAACCAGAATCTTCCTCTATATCATGTGGGCAGAACAGACTTTCCTATCACCTTCCTCTGCTCTGGAAAGAAATAGAAAAGACACCAAGCTTGGTCACTCTGAAAGACCCCAACTGTCTTGGTTACTTTTTTCTTGTTGCTGAGACAAAATACCCGACGACCAAAATGAAGGAAGGAAATGTTTGTTTAGTTTACAGTTTGCTGAGGTTTCAATCCATACTTGGCTGGTTCTGAGGCAGAGTGGCACATGGCAGAGGGCAACAGTTCATGGCAGTGGTACACAGCAAAGCAACAAGTGCAAGAAGGGAGGAATGGCAGCAGGAATGGCAGCCAGCAGCCTCTTTCTCTCCCTTCATATACAAACTATCCGTTGTAGGGTATAGCTGTCACACCCATAATCCCAGCACTGGATCATGGATCAGTCATAAATTCTAAAAACCACCCATAACTGCATGAAGATTTTGGGGAACATGCAGGCACAAACCATAACACCAACCAAGGGCTAAAGGGTTAGGAAAAGGGAGATCTCAGAGTCATGGTCTGGACTGTGGATCTTGGCACCAGGTCAATTGTTGTTGGAGTCTCCAGCCTTCTCATATGAGGCCCGAGTGAGATAGAGTCCAATCAGGTGGCAGCAAAGGCAGCAAATCCCACCTTGACAACCTGCAGGGATCAGAGAGCTGTGCATGGGAGAGGTCCAGGAGGGGTCTTAGGACTCAACTTGGGAAGGAAATTGACTCGAGGTTGATGGAGTGATGGCATGCATCTATAATCCCAGCACTCTGAAGGCTGAGGCAGGAGGTTCACCATGAGTTAGAGGCCAGCCTGGACTAGTGAGTTCAAGGCTAATGATATAGTGAGACCCTTTCCCAAAAACACTAAAGGGGAAAAAACAGAAACTGACACTGGGTGGATGTCAAGTGCATAGCAATGTGGGGTGCGGAATGGGATGACACAGAGCTCTTGGGGTGGACGTTCTCAGAGGCCACATCCCTGTGGTCCAGCTGGGGATGGGAGATGATGGAAGCAGCCCAGCTATGCTGAGCCCTGACGGTGCTCTGGACACGATAAGAATTCACTTCTGAAACCTTGATAGCTGCTCTAGGAGGTAGGTACAACTGTTATCCAGCCAGAGGAAGAAACTGAGGCACAGAGCCAGGAAGTGACCTAACTTACACACAGTCCAAAGGCTGGGGTGCAAGCCCATGCAACTGGTTCGGAAGCCTGATCCTTCTTCAGTTCTCTGTACTGTCTCTGGGTCCCAGTGCACAGGATGCCTTGAGTCCTGATGGCCTTTGTACCTCCTGGTGTCTCCCTGGTGTCCTCTCTATCCCTTCTCCAAGCCCTGGACCTGTTTCCCAGCCCAGTTTCCTGTTTTCTCAACAATCCAAAAAGTCCTGTTATGTTGGTGGTTGGGGCTGTAGCTATATTAAATGCTTTTGGCTTCCTAAGGTGAGCAGACAGCACCTGGAAATGGGAACCCATCTCAAGTCACAGTCCAAACACCCTATGACAGCTCACGCGCAGAGGCACCTGGAGGAACTAAAGGGCCGGAGAGACAGGGAAGCTGAACATCTCCGTGTGTAGACTCCAGAGCACCGCATGCCCTCCATCCTGTCTGTCCGTCCTTTCTTCCCGTCTCTCTATGTCCTCGGTTTGAGCTCTTCACATCTGCTTTTGCTCTCAGCACAAACTAATGGAATCTCAGTGTTTAACCTTAAAATATGAGCCTTTGCAACCACCAGTGGGAGAAACAACATTTCAGGAAAGAAAATGGTTCACCCTTTCCTCACAACTCCAGGAAAGCAAGTGTGAGCCTGTGCCTTGGACCTGCAGATGTTGTTCTCACTAAGGAGGCTGCAGAACCCCCGACTCAGAAACTGTGGATATGTTGGGTGAAAACAAAATTTTAACCTCTGAAACTCGTGATTCCAGTCCCATCTTTTCCCTCGACAATATGCAGTCCTGGTAATAACGTTCCTGTGTGCTGTTTTCTGAGAATGGTCAATACCTGTGAGGGTTCTTTTTTTTTTAATTAGGTCTGAAGGGGACAGCTGCAACATGCCTCTTTTTCCATAGGAAAACAGAGCCAAAACTGAAACTTGCAGGTTAAACAGTTTGAGAGTCCAAGTGCGGTTCCGCTGGGAGCGCCATCAGATGGAGGGCCCACCTGGCCCTCTGCCGGAACCCCAGACCCTGCAGCTGTGCGGCAGCGAGGTTTGTGCAACACCAACAGTCATAACAATAACCAGCACTGACAACACCGGTGCCACTTCCAGGCACTGGCCCCAGACCCCCTTTCCTGAAACCCCCACAGCAGTCCTGTGAAGGAGACACGAGGGTACCAGTCACACTGGGAGGAAAAGCAAGCATCTGAGTCAATTTTCTATTGCTGAACTGTTGCCTGAGACTGGGAAATGTACTTTTTAAAACATTTCCTATAGTTCTGGAGGCTGGGAAGTCCACGAGCACGGCGCAGGCATCTGCTCCTCAGTGGGTGAGGACCTCCTTGCCGCATCGTCATGTGCCGGAGGGCACCACGCTTACATAGAACAAGTGTGCTGCTAGCTTAGGTCTCTCTCTTCTTCTAAAGTCACTACTGTCATTATGCAGGCCCCACCCTCATGGCTTCATCCAACCCCATTCACCTCCCATGGGCCACTCCTCCAATGTCTCACTGCCCAACGGCTTGAACCACCGATGGTATACACAGGACTGTACCCCGGTACAACCCATGGTATAAGCCTCCCTGTGAGATGGTCAGGCATGGGCCACCACTGTGCAAGTCAGTGGAAATGTGTTATAACATGAATTTGGGAATTAAAACTCTAACCCATGAACTTTGGGAAGACACATTCAAACCATAGCATCCAGGGTTGGGAAGTCTGTAATGTGACCCTGTCACCCAGCTGGTAAGGGGCACAGGTACTTCTGTTTATCCACGTGTTCACTGCCTGCTTTGGACTTCAGTGCAGTGGCAGACTGCGCTATCATTTCTTGTGTTTGTAGGGCTTCCCCATAATGCTCATGGTGGCACCCAGGACAGATGGTGGCGGGGAGAGGTGTTTGGCACAGGTTTCCTTATACCGCTGGATGTTCTCATTGTAAACTAGATCTGTCCCAAACCAGCTAACACTGTCAAGGAAGGTATATACCTTTAGAAGCCCCACAAGGAGGGTACATAGGAGAGCAGGTATGGAATAAGAGGGGCGAGAAGGGAGGGATCTAACTTTAGGCATCTCTGGTACTCTCAAATCACTGCAGCCACCCCTCTCTCTTTACAGTTCAATGACCTGTGCAGGACCACACAGATGTGACCGGCAAGACCTGACCTGAAACAGACGGTAACCCTTCCAGTTCATTCACACACACACACACACACACACACACACATGCACACATATGCATATGCATGCACACAGTGGTACCTCAGTTCATAAATGCTTTTGTTTGCAAGCAATTTGGTTTTCAAACAGAAGCTTTTGGCAAAATTTTGTTTTTGTTTGCAAACTCTGCATCTAGTGACAAACACTACCCTAGCCATCTTTCCCACACAAACACAAACATGACCATCTTGTCCAAAATCGTAGGACAAGTTCGTGAACTGAAATATCTATTTATTTCTCCTCTTCCAAGATGGAGTGGCCATGCATAATCATCACCTTTACAAGTCATGATGCCCCACACAACAGGAAGTGAGACATGCATGAAGCAAGTCACAACAGTTGCTGCAGCTTGACCAGGATTACAGTGCATGTGTCTTCTCCTTCCTCAACCATGCCTGCAAGCTTCCCCGACACACACCTTGCAGGTCACCTGGTCTAGGAAACATTCTCAATCCAGGTGTCAATTGTCAACCCATGCATAATAAATGTATTTGAACATACCCACTCCCCTGAGCCCTCTGATCCCTTCCTCAATCATGGTTTCCAAGGAGGATGTCATCTCCACTACATTTGCTGTAGATCACCACCAGACCCAGCTTTCAGGAGCCACCTCAAAACACCATTAAGACCAGCTCCAGGTCTTTGTTGTAACACCGGGTCAGGAATAAGTGTCCTTATTCCAATGGACACTTTCTTCTTCCTATGTGCACTTTCTACAGCCTCCTAAGGCTTAGCATCCTCCTGCTTCTATCCCTTTCCGCTACTCTTAGCCAGATTTGCAACAATTTTGCTGCACAAGCTGTACCTCCCCAAAGTAGGACACCCAGCTCCCTTCTCAGGCCATGCCAGGTCCCAACTCTGGTCACTAGAGGAGGCAGCAAAGAACAGTGGAAGAGCTAGTGCTCCAGAGGAAAAAGCACCGCTGGATAAGACCTGTGCTTCAAGTAGGATCTCCAGGAGAGAGGAGGCTGTTCCCCTACTGTCATAGGAACAAGCATGGGAGGAAGTTTGGGGGTTCAGCGTGCTCAGGCTCATATGCCCAAAGTTCCTGTGCCAGATTATGGGTTGTATTTTTTTTTCCTATCAGTGCTCCGATTTTACTCTAGATTACTTTAATCCTGTCCTTGTTGAGGATTTGATAGTATTGCAACCGTGATATCCCTTTAGCCAGATTCTGATCTAATCTCAGCAGTCTGCTGTGCAACTGCATGAGAGAGTCTCTCTTAAACTTCTCAGTACCTGTTGTAGATAGAATAATCCACAATGCAATCCTTGGAATTTATGATATTTTAGGTTACATGGGAAAAAGAAATTAGGTTTGCAAACAGAATAAGGTTGCTGATCAATGCTCCTTAACAAAGAGATAATCTGGGATCTTCCAAGTGGGCCTGATGTAATCACAAAGGCTTTTACCAAAGAAAGAGGAGGTGGTGGGATACAACCAAGATACAACCCACTAATAGTGCATGTATCTTCTTCCTCGATCATACCCTCAAGCTTCCGTGTGGGTTGAAATCACTGTTTGTTGCCAGCTTTCACTGCAGAGGAAGGAGCTGTGAGCCAAG
Organism: Dinomys branickii; assembly: GCA_004027595.1. Lineage (NCBI taxonomy): Eukaryota > Metazoa > Chordata > Mammalia > Rodentia > Dinomyidae > Dinomys > Dinomys branickii. The sequence continues at coordinate 154,624 of PVLD010002809.1, forward strand.
CAATGTGGGCAGCTTCCAGAAGATGGAAAGGACTCAAAGAAGATTCTACCCTACAGCCTCCAGAAAATAACCCAACTCTGCTTACACTTGATTCTAGCCAAGTGAGACCCATGTCAGGCTTTAACCTAAGGACTAAGGTAATCAATTTGGGTTAGTGTAACCTTCTAAGTCGGCGACCATCTGCTACAGCAGACCAGAATTATCAGCAGTATCTGAGGGCTGGTTAGCAATCCAGACTCTCAAGTTCCACCCTAGACCCACTACATCTGATTCCACATTTGAGCAAGAGCCCTGTGTGATTCAAATACATATTAAACTGAGAGAAGCACAGACCAAGAACCCCAGGATTAAAATCTAATGGGCTTTTTAAGGAATGCATGCAAAGGCAGCAGGAGTATTGGAAAAAGAGAAGTGAGACAGAGAAAGATGGGAAAAATTCAAGACAGTGCATTATAGTGTTGGCCACTGCTTCATGACAAGCTATAAAGAGACAGCTGGGTGCTCAGATGTGCCTGCTCATCCATTCCTGACATCCCTGGACAGGCTAAATGGAGAGCATTCCATCTCCTGTAATGCATTGGCTGAGGTGAGAATTAACAATTTTTTGCACTTCCAAGCTGCATCCTTTGGCCACTTTAGCTGCACTTTGTAGGCCAAATCTTAAAATCTATTGTGCGGCATTTCCTCTGGTTGAGATCAGCAGAGATTCAGCATGTGCAGCTGATCAGCATGGCTGTGCAGCAGCACCAAACGGGAAGAGCGGTCCAGCCTTCCCATGGAGACGGCTCACTGGCTGCAAGTGGAGAATCACACAGACCCAGGTGGAATCAGTTCAACCTATGCCTATTAGAATACAATCATCCCAGCCAGGCAAGAAACCCTGATGTAGATCGCATCACTTCACTCTCCACCAGCGCTTTGTGTTCTGAGTATTTGCTGAGGCCTGGAAGACTAAGTCGACCATCCCCTACCGTTGCTTTTTGTTTGTTTATTTGTGGTTTGTTTTCACAGGGAGAGAGAATTCTCACCTAAAGATCTAGCGTCAGAAGGACACAGCCACCAAAGTGAGGATGGTGTAGATAGCACCTTTTCTACCTTGCAGCTGGGAATCCTCCAGAAATCCCAGCAGACCTTAATGAGGACACATTATTCCAGAAGAATCCCTGGTCCTGGAGAGAGATAATCACAGAGCTATGACATTGGGAAAGGGCGTCACCTTGCTAAGCCCAATTCCTCATCTCTGACAAAGAGCAATGTTAGATGGCCCTTGAGAGATGAGAGAGACTAAGGACACAGGGCAATGGTGGGTGTATCTAGTTTCCTCCAAGACAGCCTGAGAGTTGATCACATTAAGTATTTTACAGAAGCTTTTATTTTTTTATTATTTTTTTTAATTTAAAAAAAAATAAAAGTACAAAAACATATTAACAAACAGACACCAATTAGCATAAAAAATAGTACAATCACAACTGATCTATAGACAAGGTGACATGGTCTCAACAGTGGTTGTTGCTTTATCCATTGATATCTTCGAAGTGTAAATATATGAACCCATATACAGACATGCAAAATTGGTCAGACCATTAATCCTCTCAACAACAGAAAAACACAAAAACCAAACATCCAAAGACAGAAAACAAAACAGGCAAACAACAACAACAACAAAAAACCACCAATAGTTGCTGCTTTGCATATTGATATCTTCGAAGTGTGTGTTCAGGATAATACATACAGACATACAATATTGATCAAATAACCCGTCATCAATTATTCCTTAGCATTAAGTGATATAATA